>ML661885.1:33907991-33919122 GCA_007570785.1 Antilocapra americana
ATGAGATATCACTTTACACCACTCAGAATGGCTGCAATCCAAAAATCCACAAGTAATAAATGCTGGAGAGGATGTGGAGAAAAGGGAACTCTCTTACACTGTTGGTGGGATTGCAAACTAGTACAGCCTCTATGGAAAACAGTGTGGAGGTTCCTTAAAAAACTGCAAATAGTCCTGCCATATGACCCAGCAGTCCCACTGTTGGGCATATATACTGAGGAAACCAGAATTGAAAGAGATATGTGTACCCCAATGTTCATCGCTGCATTGTTTACAATAGCCAGAACATGGAACCAACCTAGATGCCCATCAACTGATGAATGGATAAGAAAGCTGTGGTACATATACACAATGGAATATTACTCAGCATTAAGGAAAAATTCATTTGAATCAGTTCTACTCAGATGGACGAAACTGGAGCCCATTATCCAGAGTGAATTAAGCCAGAAGCAAAAACAACAATACAGTATATTAACGCATATATATGGAATTTAGGAAGACGGTAACAAGAACCCAGCATGCGAGACAGCAAAAGGAACACAGATGTATAGAATAGACTCAGGGCGTCTATGGATTAGGGAAAGGGTGGGATGATATGGGAGAATGGCATTGAAATATGTTAATTATCATATGTCTAAGCAATAGCCGGCCCAGGATTGATGCTTGGGACTGGTGCAACAAGATTGCCCGGGGGGAGGGAGGAGGGAGGGGGGTTATGGAGGGGGAGCATATGTGAACCCATGGTGATATCATGTCATTGTTTGGCAAAACTAATAAAAAAATGTTTAATAAAAAAAAGTAAATAAAAAAAAGAAATGTTTTATGATTTTTAAAATAATTTTAGTGAACCTAAAAAAAAAAAAATGTGAAGGGAAAGGGTGACCATGAGGAATGAGTCAGCAAAATGAAGGAGTAATTGATGGGTAAAGAAAGAAAAAAGTGGGAATAAAATCACTTAGGAAAAAAAACTCTCACTAGAGTGGTATAGAGGGAATGTATCTCAAAAGAATAAAAACCATTTATGACAAACCCGCAGCCAATATAATAGTCAGTGGTGAAAAGCTGAACTCCTTCCTGCTAAACTCTGGAATAAGACAAGGGTGCCCACTCTCACCACTTCTATTCAACATTGTATTGGAAGTCCTAGCCACAGCAACCGGATAAGAAAAAGAAATTAAAGGTATCCAGATCTGAAGGGAAAAAGTAAAATTGTCACTATATGCAGATGTCATGATAGTCTATAAAGAAAACCCTAAAGATTCCACACAAAACTATTAGGAGTAATAAATGAATTTAGCAAGGTAGCAGGATACACAGATTAATACACAGATATTTGTTGTATTTCTTTCACTAACAATAAAATATCAGAAAAAAAAGAAACTGAAAAACAATCACATTTAAAACTGAAAAAAAATACCTCCAAATAAAATTAACTGAAGAGGTAGGCAACTTAATTGCTGAGAACTATAATACATTTATAAAGGCAACTGAAAATGCTTCAAAGAAATGGAAAAATGTCCCATGCTCTTGGATTGGAAGAGTTAATATTGTTAAAATGGCCATACTATATAAAGCAATCCACAGATTTAAGGCAAGCCATATCATATTACCCATGACATTTTTCACAGAACTTGAATGTATAATCCTAAAATTTATATGGAACCATTAAAAACCCAGAACTGCCACAGCAACCCTAAGGAAAAAGAACAAAGCTGGAAACATAACCCTCTTGGGCTTCAAACAGTATTACAAAGCTGCAATAATCAAAATAGCATGGTATTGTCACAAAAGTAGATTAATAGAACAGAATAGAGAGCCCAGATAAATCCACACACCTAAGATTAATGATCAGAGTTAATCTTTAATAAAGGAGGCATGAATATACAATGGAAAGAAAGACATTTTCTTCAGTAAGTGGTTTTGGGAAAGTTGTGCAACCTCATGTAAATCACTTTTTTATCTGATATACAAAAGTAAACTGAAAGTGGTTTAAAAACTTAAATTCTTAGATTAATCTCCCAAGGAAAAAAAATAAAAGCCAAAATTAGGAATTGGGACCTAATCAAACTTAAAAGCTTTTGCACAGATAGCCAACAAGCACATGAAAAGGTACTGAACATCACTAATTATTAGAGGAATGCAAATATAAATACAATGAGATGTCACCTCACACCAGTCAGCATAGCTATTATCAAAAAGTCAACAAATAACAAATACTAGAGAAAGTGCAGAGAGAAGGAAATTCTCCTAAACTGTTGATGGGAATATAAATTGGCATGACCACCATGGAAAACAGTATGGAGGTTCCTTAAAAATCCAGAAATCCTACTCCTGGGCTGGAAAAGATGAGAACTCTTAATTCAGAAATATATATGCATCCCAGTGTTCATAGCAGCACTATTTACAGTGGTCAAGGCATGGAAGCAGTGTAAGTGTTGATCACTAGATGAATGAGTACGGAAGATATGGCAGATATGTGTGTGTGTGTGTGTGTGTGTGTGTGTGTACAGTGAAATATTACTCAGCCATAAAAAGAATGAAATATTGCTATTTATAGCAACATAGATGGACCTAGAGATTATTGTACCGAGTGAGGTAAGTCAGAGAAAGACACATATGATATCACTTATATGTGGACACTAGAAAAAGTACAATAATTTATTATAAATTTATTGTAAATAAATTCAGTTTACAAAAAACTAAAACAGACTCACAGACATAGAAGACAAACTTACAATTACCAAAGGAGATAGAGGGGAGAGTGGAGGTAAATTAGGAATATGGGGTTAACAGATGCATGCCACTGTATATGAATTAGATAAACAACAAGGGTTTTACTGTATAGCACAGGGAACTATATTCACTTTCTTGTAATAAGCTACAATGGAAAAGAATCTGAAAAAAAAATGTGTAACTCAATGAATTTGCTGTGTACCTGAAACTGACACAACACTGCAAGTCAACTATTCTGCATGAAAAAAGTAGTTTCTATGATTCCTATATTCTGTTCATTTGTCTTTGGCCCCTCCTTTTTGCTATACAAATCTAAGCAGCTCTTATACTCTATTTACATACTCAGTTTAGCAACGTAAAAAAAAATTGTGTACTGTCTGCCATAAAATCATCAACTTGATTACCTACATTTGATTTGGACATTATTTAAACTTTGCCTAACAGCTGCATTTAGTAAACAGTTTTACATTTTTTCAAAAAGTCTCCTCATTTGAATAAATTGTCATGCCATTTAACTTAACTTGATATCCTGATTCAGTCAGAATGTTCAGTTGTAGCTAGCTAGGTAGATATCTTCCTTTATCCAGGAAAAATGTAGCATATAAAATCACAAGATTGTCTTTCCATTGACTTATACTTCTGTATTTCAATACTAACACCTTCCATTTAATGTGAAATGTATAGTGAGTTAAAGCCTTTTAATCTAAATGTTTTCTCAGAGCATTAAATAAAAATATTATTTTAAAAATCAAGTGAGTTTTAAACACTTTTATTAAAACTATACTTATATCTGAATTTCCTGAATTTGAGAGGTAATGGTGGGTTTGGCCTTTTTTAGTGTAAAAGGAATTACAATCTAGAGGTGGTTTGGTGTGTCAACTTTGTGTATGTTATAATTCAAACACTACCAAAACTTACCTGGCACAATCCATCTGCTTTTCCTCACTGCTTCTTACTACTTAAATTATTCTAATCCCTGTCATTTATCTACTGATTATGTTATTCTTTTATGGCATTTATTTTGCCAAATAGAAACAGGAAAAAGCATAATTAAAACATGTCAGATGATTTCCATGAAGAATATTCTGGTCAACCCCAAAGAAGACTAATACCAACCATATTAGAATTCTCTTAGTTTCACAAACATGCCAAATTCTTTCATTCTTCAGGGACCTCTGTTACCTCTCTCTTGGGCTGGTCTTTCACCAACTCTTTGTTCTGTTGATTCTCTCATTTTGTACCAGAAGTATTGGATCAGTCCAAGGCATTTATGATTACTAGGATTCAGTTCAGTTCAGTCGCTCAGTTGTGTCTGACTCTTGGCGACCCCATGAATTGCAGCATACCAGGCCTTCCTGACCATCACCAACTCCCAGAGTGTACCCAAACCCATGTCCATAGAGTCGGTGATGCCATCCAGCCATCTCATCCTCTCTCGTCCCCTTCTCCTCCTACCCCCAATCCTTCCCAGCATGAAGGTCTTTTCCAATGAGTCAACTCTTTGCATCAGGTGGCCAAAGTATTGGAGTTTCAGCTTCAACACCAGTCCTTCCAATGAACACCCAGGACTGATCTCCTTTAGGATGGACTAGTTGGATCTCCTTGCAGTCCAAGGGACTCTCAAGAGTCTTCTCCAACACCATAGTTCAAAAGCATCAATTCTTCCATGCTCAGCCTTTTTCACTGTCCAACTCTCACATCCATACATGACTACTGGAAAAACCATAGCCTTGACTAGACGGACCTTTGTTGTTAAAGTAATGTCTCTGCTTTTCAATATGCTATCCAGGTTGGCCATAACTTTCCTTCCAAGGAGTAAGCGTCTTTTGATTTCATGGCTGCAATCACCATCTACAGTGATTTTGGAGCCCCAAAAAATAAAGTCTGCCACTGTTTCCACTGTTTCCCCATCTATTTCCCATGAATTGATGGGACCAGATGTCACGATCTTAGTTTTCTTAATGTTGAGCCTTAAGCCAACTTTTTCACTCTCCTCTTTCACTTTCATCAAGAGGCTTTTTAGTTCCTCTTCAGTTTCTGCCATAAGGGTGGTGTCGTCTGCATATCTGAGATTATTGATATGTCTTCCGGCAATCTTGATTCCAGCTTGTGCTTCTTCCAGCCAAGCGTTTCTCATGATGTACTCTGCATATAAGCAGGGTGACAGTATACAGCCTTGACGTACTCCTTTTCCTATTTGGAACCAGTCTGTTGCTCCATGTCCAGTTCTAACTATTGCTTCCTGACCTGCATACAGGTTTCTCAAGAGACAGGTCAGATGGTCTGGTATTCCCATCTCTTTCAGACTTTTCCACAGTTTATTGTGATCCACACAGTCAAAGGCTTTGGCATAGTCAATAAAGCAGAAGTACATGTTTTCCTGGAACTCTCTTGCTTTTTCTATAATCCAGCAGATGTTGGCAATTTGATCTCTGGTTCCTCTGCCTTTTCTAAAACCAGCTTGAACATCTGGAAGTTCACGGTTCATGTATTGCTGAAGCCTGGCTTGGAGAATTTTGAGTGACTTGCCATACCTTCCTCCAGGGAATCTTCCCAACTCAGGGATAGATCCCAGCTCTCCTGCATTGTGGGCAGATTCTTTACCAGCTGAGCTACAAGCGAAGCCCAAGAATACTGGAGTGGATAACCTGTTCTTTCTCTGGTGGATCTTCCCAACCCAGGAATCAAACAAGGGTCTCCAGCATTCCAGGTGGATTCTTTACCAACTGAGCTATCAGAGAAATCCTCATAAATTTGTAGAAAGGACCAAATAAAATGCTAAATAAGAAAGTATTTGGTAAAGTGCTGGCCATAAATTAATGGCATCAGTTATTCAACATATCTTTTCTGTATCTCATTTTGCTCCCAAGTAGGGGCAAAAAGTGATTCTTGGGAGAGGTTAAAAAAAACTTAACTCTTTTTAAATATATAAAACACATACAAATGTGGCACATAAATAGGTATAGAGTATATCGGTGTTATTAAAATTTTATGAGGGGTCATTAAGGGGAAAAATGTCTAGAAAGGCTCTTTTTAGGGGTGATAATACCAAAAAGAGTGAGAAACATTACTTCATAAATCTCAGTCTAGAAATTTAGTGTGGAAGAAATGTAACTTCTTATTTCTTGTTCTCTGTTTTATGCTTGTTCTTTGTTATATGCTTACCTTCTGCCAGGGGAAATAAATGTAATCTGAGAAATTCAAGGTTTCATTCCCTTCCTTCCTTCCATTCCCAGAATCAAATCTGTGTGCTGAGGAGCTTATGTAATAACAAGGTTTGGAGTCTCTGACTCTCCCTTGAATTCTGAGATCTCTGTGGAGTTCTCTCTCTTTTGGCTACTTCTGCCTCTCTTTCTAATGCACAAGTCAAAGCTGGCTGTTTCCTTGCTATTTTAGAACTGTGGAATACTTGGTGGAGTTCTCTGAGGCCTTCTGCCTAGATCTTCCCTCCAGATAGTTCTGCTCTGTTCACCTTTTTGAAAATGAGGAATTCAGAGATTTTGTCTGTGTCTTGAGCTTTACCCAAATACAGGAGCCAAGAATTTCTATCCATTTAGATTCTTCAAAACTTTACTGGTTTTATTGTTACCACTAGCCTACCGCATGTTTCAGCCTAGCGGAAGATGGTGGGGTGGGGTAGGATATGCAGGATATACGTCCCTTTTGGGAAAATAGTCTCAAAGCTAATATTGCTTCCAGGTGTTTTAGAAATGTATTTTGAAGTTTAAAGGAAAAAGCAAACAAAAAATGACTTATTTGCATTAATAATTTTGTTGTTAATAATAACCCTATCCTGATGAAATAGGTGCCTCATAATATTATTTTAATGGAGAATGGCCACAATATAAAATAGAAATATGTAGATAATGGGTGTATGCAGGGAACATACTAGACTGTATTTAAAAAATTACTTCAGAATGTTTCTCTCACTTTGTTAATTCATCATGTAGCAAGTTATTCTTTTTAAACAATAGTATTGAGATATAATTTACCCATTATGTGTACAATTTAAAAAATTTAGTAAATTATACAGTTGTGCAACCATTCAGTTTTAGAACATTTTCATCATTCTGTAGATTATCAAAAGCCTATTTGAAGTCCATCCTGGTTGGATTTTACCATCCTGGTTGGATTTTGTGAATATATACCACATCTTGTTTATCTTTTGAACATTGCTAGACATTTGAATTGTTTCTAGCTTTTAGTTATGATCAGTGACTCCTGTGATCATTCACATGGAAGTCTTCATGTGGAAATAAATTTTCATTTCTCTTTGGTAGATTTCTAGGAATGGATTTGCTGATTCATATGTTAGGTTTACGGTTTATGATTTATGGTTAATGGTTTACCAGAAAGTACTAAACTGTTTTCCAAAGAGGTGGTAACTGTTTTACATTCTGGCTAGAACATATGAGGGTTCTAGTTTCTTCACATTCTTGTCAATATTCAGTATTGTATGTCTTTTAATTACAGTCATTTTGGTATGTCTACTCTCATATGTCATTGTGATTTTAATTTAACAGCTAATGATGTTGCACATCTTTCATGTGCTTATTAGCCAATACCGTATTTTCTTTAGTGAACTAGCTGTTTAGATCTTTTGCTTCTTTTTTGGTTTTGTTGTTTGTCTTTTTTTTATTATTGAGTTTTATGTTTGTTTGTATATTCTGGGTCTAAGTATTTTATCAGATACATAGTTATCAAATACATTCTCACTCTCTGTTATTTGTCTTTTCAATCTCTTAATATTGTCTTTATAAGGACAAAGTTTTTAATTTCAGTACAATCCAATTTGTCTGCTTTTTTTTTTTAGTGGTTTGTACATCTGTTGTCTTGTCCAAGAACACTTTTCCTAACCCACAGTAACAAAGATTTTCTTGTACATTTTCTTCTAAGAGTTTTTTAGTTTTAATTGTTACATTTTGATGTCTATGATCCATTTTGATTTAATTTTTTAGATGATGTGCTTTGTTTTTATTTTATTATTTGAAAATGTATTTCTAATTGTCCCAGTACCATTTTTTTTAATTAATTTTTCCTCTTAAAATTGACTTTGTGGCACCCTTTTTGAAAATCAGCTGACTGGAAATATAAGGCTTTCTTTCTGGAATATCAATTTTGTTCCATGGATCTATTTTAACTGCTTATCTAACTGCCAATATTGCATTATCTTATTATGCCTTTTTACTAAGATTTGAAATCAGGTTAATTTAATTTTGGTTTAATTTAATATGCTGCTTCTTCTTCAAAATTATTTTGCCTCTTCCAGGTTCTTTATATTTCCATATCAGTTTTAAAATCAGCTTGTCAATTTCTACAGAAAAGATTGTTAGAATTTTGTCAATAATTATGATAGATCTACAGACAAATTTGGGGAGATTTACAGTCTTAATATTGTCTTCCAATACATGAACGTTGAATTTTATTCTAATTATTTTGACCTTCTTAATTTCTTTCTACAATATTTTATAGTTCTCAGTTTACAGATCTTAAATTTGTTCCTAAGTACAATATTTTATTCTTTATTCCTTCCATTGTATATATATTTTTTTCTTTTGTTTTCATATTGTTCACTGGTAATGTTAATTTTGGTTACTCAAGATTCTTAACTTGTATCCTAAAACTCCTATTAAGTCCCTGGCCATTTCATTAGTCCATTGTTTACCCCCTACAGGACTGTAAACTCAGTCTAGTGGAGCTGCTGTCTGTCATTCTTTGCCTGCCACCAGGGTCACCACTTTAAATGTTAACACTTCGTATCAAAGGAGCTTATTCTGGTGGAATCAGAACTATATAATCGGTTTTCTGTCAGGCTCAAAGTTGGAAACAACTTGTTTTTCTATTATTTTTTCTCTAAATTTATTTTAGTATTTAAAAGGTTAGCTATTTTATACTTAGCAACTCTTTTTTTGTTGTTGTTAGAACTTTATATCACAATCAGTGGTTATATATATTATCTTTACTAAATAAAACCATTTCAAACATGTTTTCATTTAGGTACAGTTTTAGATATTTTGTGTTATTTGAAAGGCAAAAGTAACTAATGAATAACCAAAAGTAACCATGCAATAAAGTCACTCATTGTTAATTAGGTGAAGTCTTTATTAATAAAATTTTGGTAGCGTGGCATTTTCCAGTGGTTTGTTTCTCTTTCCAACATTTCAAATTTGTCATTCCACTTCAATGCTTAAAAAACTGTCATAATTTCAGTATTATTCTAATGGTGAGGGTTTTCAGCTTCTTAGCTATTAATTGATTCATTAATAACAGCATTCCAAAATCTATATACTTGAATACAGATACTAAGCCAGAAATATTTAAATGAGTTTTATTTTACTTCAGTATTTTCATTCATTGAGATTAAAAATTTATAAAATGTAAACTTTAGGCCAAAGTTTTGAATTATAGGGATCACAATAAATAAAATAATTTGCTTTATTCTTGACTGCATTTTAAGTACTTTGAATTAAGGTAGATATCACATTCTTTTAGGAATAATACTCTAATAGTATTCTTCGTACTACTTTACATAAGTAAATTCAAGCTATATATTCTCTACCCAACTCAGCCCTGCAATGTGAATCATATATCCCATTATTAAAAAACTAGAAATGAAAGATAAAGTTGAAAGTACCCAGATATTAAGATAAATGTATAAAACTAAATAGTTTTTCCACCATCTAATCAAAAGATGTTTTTTCTGTCTCCCTTATACAACTCACTAAATGAGATGGTGGTGTAATGTAAACAATAACAAGTATTATTCCTGTGCTCAGGAATTATTTCGCAGGGAGATAATTTGGAAATAATGAGCAAACAAATAATTCAAATCATTTAACTACTGCAAAAGGAATTATCTGGATGAAGCAACAAAGAATAATAGGAAAGTCTACTTTGATAGGATGGTTCAGAGAAAAGGCTTTTGACTATCTCCCACTGTTTCACTATTTTACGTTTATTTTTATTAAGTTTTTTTAATTGGAATACTTTCTGATTTATAAAAATTGCAGAAGTAAGTACAAAGAATATTTATATACACTGTCTCATATATGTATAATGCTAATATTTTATATTATTCATTTTATCATGTTATCTAAATCTGTAATCTATGCACCTATCTATCTCATCTATCTATCTCGATCTGTCCATCTTGCTTTCTTCTACATCATCAAATGCACGCGTCTATTTAATGTCCATTTGTCTTAGATCGTTTATCCTAGTTTTGTGTGCATTTCTCAAGAAGAATAATATTCTCATATATAATCCCAGTGCAGTTATCAATTGAGTAAAATTAACATCAGTCAGTCAGTCAGTCAGTCAGTTCATTCACTCAGTCGTGTCTGACTCTTTGTGACCCCATGGACTGCAGCACGCCAGGCCTCCCTGTCCATCACCAACTCCCGGAGTTTACTCTAACTCATGTCCATTGAGTCAGTGATGCCATCCAACCATCTCAGCCTCTGTCGTCTCCTTCTCCTCCTGCCTTCAATGTTTCCCAGCATCAGGGTCTTTTCTGATTCTTCAGTTCTTTGCATCAGGAGTATTGGGGTTTCAGCTTTAGCATCAGTCCTTCCAATGAATATTCAGGAGTGATTTCCTTTACGATGGACTGGTTGGATCTCCTTGCAGTCCAAGGGACTCTCAAGTGTCTTCTCCAAAACCTAAGTTCAAAAGCATAAATTCTTTGGTGTTCAGCTTCCTTTATAGTCCAGCTCTCCAATCCATACATGACTACTGGAAAAACCATAGCTTTAACTAGACAGACCTTTGTTTGCAAAGTAATATCTATGCTTTTGAATACGCTGTCTATGTTGGTCATAACTTTCAAGGAACAGGTGTCTTTTAATTTCATGGCTGCAGTCACCATCTGCAGTGATTTTGGAGACCCCCAAAATAAAACCTGTTGCTATTTCCACTGTTTCCCCATCTATTTGCCATGAAGTGATGGGATCGGATGCCATGATGTTAGTTTTCTGAAAGTGCTGTGCACAGCACAATCAGAAGACGTCATTAGGCAACATTGTCTTTTACAGGTTATCACATCTGGAAGAACCCTGTGTACATCTGCCCCTGTTGGTAATACTAATTTTTATCACTTGTGGAGATAATTTCTCTATTTTGAAATATGTACCCCATTATAACAAATAAGCAGGCTACAGGAACACATTTTAAGACCATGTAAATATCTTTCTTCTCAGCAAAATTTTCTCCTGGATTTTGCCTTCACTGACATTTCTTCCCTGGTTTAATCTTTACTGAGATATTTGCAAAATAATTTTTTTTCAACTATACTGCTCCCTCCCTAGTCTTCAGTCAGCGTCTGTCATTCTGTGGTAAGCAGAACCCATTTTTCTCCTTCATTTAATTATCTGATTATTATTGGTATGGATTTGCAGAT
>ML661885.1:33924122-34109405 GCA_007570785.1 Antilocapra americana
ATGTAAACCCATGGTGATATCATGACAATGTATGGCAAAAACAATTAAAAAAATAAAATAAATAAATAAATAAAATAAAATGACTCACGTTCTACTGCTGTTTATATCTGAAATAAAAATATATCACAACTAATGTGTCCAAAATTTGCAGTGTATACAAATAACTATAGGACATTTCTCACACAGAGTTCTAAATTTTTTTAAAAAATTAATTTTCATTTTAGTGGTATAGACAGTTTGGAGAGTTCCAGGAAGAAGTGAGAGCCCTGTCTCTTTACAACACTAGAGGTGACTTCTTAAGTAGGCTGGGAAGTTAAGGGATGCTTCAGAAAGGTTGAATGCAGTGAAAGAGGGTTTCACATGAGGGAAAGGTTAGGATCTGCAATTGAAGACTTGCCATCCTCACACTTGCTACTTCAGAAAATAATAGAAGTCACGTAGAAATTTTTCAAAAATTAGTTTTCTGTTTGGTCTGTCTAAGTGATACATAGCCTGTAGTTTCAGCTGGTAAGAACAATTATATTAAACAGATACACCCTGAAATCAGGGGCAATGTGTTTATCAGCTTTGCTTATCTGAGTCTGAGTTAGGTCCTCCAGTGTTTGAAAAGCTTTGATGCCTGAACATGATGTTTGCCAAAGTGATGTCTGTAATGAGCAGCCAAATTCTCTGTATTTCAGGCACTTTCTTTTAAACTGTTTTTGAAAGAGACTGTCAAGTGTTGCATGCGATATGTCAGTTAACACTTGGGGAGTGAAATTCACAAAGGGCACTTATTGTACCTTCACAACAGGATATCTTTGCCAACACTTCAGAGCTATTTTAAGTTTTGGAGTTGTAAGTATCTCACTCTTGGAGGTGATAGTGGCTGACCCAGAACGCCTGGGTTTTAAGTGAGTTTGCACTTTCAAGGGAGAAGGAAATGGCAACCCACTCCAGTGTTCTTGCCTGGAGAATCCCAGGGACGGGGGAGCCTGGTGGGCTGCTGTCTATGGGGTTGCACAGAGTTGGACACGACTGAAGCGACTTAGCAGCAGCAGCAGCACTTTCAAGACCTGCTGGCACATGCTGGAATTTCAACTGCGTTGCATGCCCAGGGAATTGTCTTTTACTAATGCGATTTCCTTCATCTATGAGGTTTAATAATAATGACAATGACAAAAAGATAAGCAATGATAAATGGCATTTATTGACTTCTTAATTATCCAGCACTGTAAGCATTTATCTCTATGATCTCATTGAATATATTACTACGTTAGAACCTAGAGGTAGCCATTATTACTCCTATTTACAGTTCAGAAAATTGAGGCTCATAAGGTTTGAGTAAAATGCTTAAGGAAATAGAACATAAGTGGTGCATTTGAATTTGCTCCCTGGATCATATGATTTGAGATCCTGTACTTTATAATTCTTTGTTCTTAGAATAGAAGAATGTCAAAGGAAGAAAAAAATGTGTGTATGATTAGCAGGGTAGGAAAAGGTACTTAGGTACCAATTAAGTTCTTTATTTCTCAGTACTCCTCAGTGGAGAGTATATTGTGTATGTATATATGTATGTTTATGTATGTGTTTGTGTGTGTATATGCATACTCTATGTGTTTTCCTATTTTCCAGTTTCCTTGTGTCCTCAAAAAGGTTCTTGTGAGTACTGATAATGTGTGTTTTGTTCTCGTAACTTGAGATAAGTATATTTTTCTATCACTCTTGTAATCCATTTTGTTGCTAATATTTGAAGAAGTCATAGTTCCTGCAGGGCTTCCCAGGTGGCTCAGTGGTAAAGAATCCACCTGATAATTCAGGAGCCGCAGGTGACCTGGATTTGATCCTCAGGTCAGGAAGATCCCCTGGAGGAGAAAATGGGAACCCACTCCAGTATTCTTGCCTGGAAAATTCCATGGATAGTGGAGCCTGGTGGGCTACAGTCCATGGAGTCACAAAGAGTTGGACATGACTGAGCAACTGAGTACCCATGCAACATGATAGTTCCTGCAGATCAGAGCTGCAAATTTAATAAATAATTCTTTACTTCCCTTGTTGCAAGTTGACTACAGACTGCCTTTCTACACTAGTGCTTCTGAGAATAATGGAAAAATAAAAGCCGAGGTTAAAGGTGGGGGTCTAAAGACTGGGAAAATAAGCACAAAACTCATTTTGGAAAAATTGTAGATTGGCCTACACATTTTTCTCTGTTTTTCATTCATGTGGTCATAATTGCTCTCTTCATTTGCTACACAGATGAGTAGCAAGGAAGGAAATAGAATTAAACATTGAGGTCCCCTTTCACCAATTCCTCTGTGTTCCTTTCAAAACAGGGACATTTAATGATGGGAGATCCCTTCTGATTAACTGGAATATTTCTACTTCAGTAGTCATTGCTTTCAGCAAAACAAGGAAATATTTGTAAAGGGGTAAAGATTGAGTTAATTGCCCACTTTGAAGATAATCTGCTAGAAGAAAAGGTGAACACTTCAAATTTAATCTCTTCTGTGAAGGAGGACATGATGAGGTGCTGGCCAGGCGCTGCCTTGCGTTTGGAAGAGGCAAACCTTCTGTGTCCTTAGAGCTTAATGTTACATCTAGAGACTCCTTTTATGTCCTCTTCAAATATCTGACTTATCTTTCTCTTGGCCTGTTTATCCATATTTTTACATTACTGAACTTCTGTAATGTCTACCCCTTGTCTTTTCTTGTCTTTCGTCTTACTAGTTAGCTACCTAGTTAATCTTCATCAAATATAGATCTGATTAGAATATTTTGCTGCACAAAAAACATTAATGACCTACTTTTGTCTAAACAACAAAAGTCTGATTTTTCTGGCTTGACCTTCAGAGAACTGTCAACGACCTGGCCCTGTTCAGCACCTATCCAAACATTTTTCTGTCTCACCAACTTTTTTTGTTTTGCTGATTAATTGATTGGCTCCTTTGTTTCTATCAAACTGAAAGTTTGCTACCTGCAATAGACAGTAAGTTCCTCAAAGACAGGATTTTTGCCTCTTTTGTTTATTGCCGTATCTCAGGCACCAGCACAGTAGCTGGCTCCTGGTTGTGTGTGTTAGTTGCTCAGTCGTGTCTGACCCTTGGTGACCCCATGGACTGAAGCCCATCAGGTTCTTCTGTCCATGGAATTCTCCAGACACAAATACTGGAGTGGGTTTTCATTGGCACAGGGTAAATTTATGCTGAATAGGTTGAATGATAAAAAGACCTTTTCACATGATTCCTTGATGCTGTAACTTAGTTTATCTCTCTCTTCTCCTGAATAAAGCTTCCACCTTTGTTCATAACTTGTTAATAAGCTAACTCTCTCGTTAAGCAACATCGGATTACTCAGGATAAATCTCTCCACTTTGTAAGTTACAGCAATTCTTTATGTTCCAGCAATTCTTTATGTTCCAACAATTCTCTATCATACCATTTTGTCACTTTCATCTTTCAATTGTGATTAGTTAGATGTAATTCTTATGTATTTTATTGAACTTGAAGCTCAACAGAATAGAAAGCTTAGTGAGCAGAATATACAGCTAAATTATTTTTGTCTCCCTGTCTTCTCCCCTTCTACTGCTAGAAACATAGCAATGTTTCTAACTCAGAAAAGCACTTGGTTAAGAATTTTATATTATAGTATCACTTATTATTTCACTAAAATAGTAAAATCTTTGCAGTGAAGAATATGTATTTTATTGCTGTTTTTACATCCCGGTCAACTGAAATAAGATGTGTTTCATTAATAGTCACTGAATTATTTAAATATACTGGTAAAGGACTGTTTCTCAGCATTTTTGGAAATAATCATTTCCATAAACACCCATGGAATGTACAACACTAAAAATGAACCCTTATTTAAACTGTGTCCTTTGGGTGATAATGATGTGTCTATATGGATTCCTAGAGAAGGAAATGACAACCCACTCCAGTATTCTTGCATGGAGAATTCCCATGGACAGAGGAGCCTGGCAGGCTACCGTCTAGGGGGTCGCAAGAGTCGGACACGACTTAGCAACTAAACCACCACCACCACCGGGATGGATTCACCAATTTTAACAATTGTACCACTCTGGTAGGGTATGTTGATGATGTCGGAGAGGGTGTGTGTTGCAGGGCAGAATATATGGCAACTTTCTGTACTTTCCTCTCAGTTTTGCTGTGAGCTTAAACTGCTCTAAAGAATAAAGTGTATTTAAAAAATGCTCACATATATACCTTTTCCTTTACTCCTAGAGTGTTCAGAGTGCAGAGATTGACAACACACATATGCACTCATTCACATAATGTCAGTATAATATTTTTTATATGTAGACACGTAGCAGTGATTTTAAACACTTAAATTATGTGGCAAGTGGATTTTTATTTTTAGGTATATCTTAGAAAAGCTTAATAACTTGGTCATATCATCAAGCTGTTAATTGGTGGGTCTGGAACCCAAGTTCTGATAGTCTGATATAGGAGCTGAGCATCTTAAGCACTAGTCTACTCTCATCAAGTCATGTAAAGAGTGGTCTGGGATTGTGTGCCTCTGCTTGGGCCCCTGAAAACAAAACCTTTATTCTAACACAAAGCAAGAGGAGTGAAGGATGTTATTCAGTCAAGGTAAACCCCTTCAAGTAGTCTAGCCTCCTCCAAGTTCCATAATGCCTTGGTTTGTCTCTGCTTTCCCAATTCCAATGTCCTATCTTAGGAGCTGCATTTTCTCCATAAATGACTTTGGGAATAGTAATTCATTTTCTGTTCCCTTCCTGTTGGTAGTAGATGCTAACACCTACCCATAGGAAATTTCCCTTTCCATAGATCACACCTGGTGCCATAGTGAAAGACAGTCAGTTGTTGTTCAGTTGCTCAGTCATGTCTGACTCTTTGCAGCCCCATGGACTGCAGCATCCCAGTCTTCCCTGTACTTTACTGTCTCCCAGAGTTTACTTAAACTCACGTCCATTGAATCAGTGATGCCATCCAACCATCTTATCCCCTGTCGTCCCTTTTCCAGCATCAGGGACTTTTCAAATGAGTCTGCTATTCTCATGAGGTGGCCAAAGTACTGGAGTTTCAGCCTCAACATCAGTCCTTCCAATGAATATTCAGTTCTGATCTCCTTTAGGATGGACTGGTTGGATCTCCTTGCAGTCCAAGGCACTCTCAAGAGTCTTCTCTAACACCACAGTTCAAAAGCATCAATTCTTCAGTGCTCAGCTTTGTTTATAGTCCAACTCTCACATCCATACATGACCACTGGAAAAACCATAGCTTTGACTAGACGGACCTTTGTTGGCAAAGTAATGTCTCTGCTTTTTAATATGCTGTCTAGGTTGATCATAACTTTTCTTCCAGTGAGCAAGCCTCATTTAATTTCATGGCTGCAGTCACCATCTGCAGTGATTTTGGAGCCCCCAAATATAAAGTCTGCCACTGTTTCCCCCGTTTCCCCATCTATTTGCCATGAAGTGATGTGACCAGATGCCGTGATCTTAGTTTTCTGAATGTTGAGTTTTAAGCCAACTTTTTCAAGAATCTTCCCCAGCCCCACAATTAAAAAGCATCAGTTCTTCAGTGCTCAGCCTTCTTTATGGTCCACCTCTCACATCCGTACATGACTGCTGGAAAAACCATAGCTTTGACTATACTGACCTTTTTCAGCAAAATGATGTCTCTGGTTTTATTATGCTGTCTAGGTTTGTCATAGCTTCCTTTCCAAGGAGCAAGTGTCTTTTAATTTCATGGCTGAAGTCATTGTCCACAGTGCTTTTAAAGCCCAAGGAAATAAAACCTACCACTGTTTCCATTTTTTCCCCATCTCTCTGCCGTGAAGTGATGGGACCAGATGCTATGATCTTAGTTTTTTTGAATCTTGAGTTTTAAGCCAGCTTTTTTTACCTCTATTTTCACCCTTATCAAGAGGCTCTTTGGTTCCTCTTCACTTTCTGCCATTAGAGGGCTATCATCTGCATATCTGAGGTTGCTGATATTTCTCCCTGCAATCTTGATTCCAGCTTGTGATTCCTCTAGCTCAGCATTTTGTGTGATATACTCTGTATGTAAGTTACATAAGCAGGGTGACAGTCTACAGCCTTGTCATACTCCTTTCCCAGTTGGAAACAGTCCATTGTTCCATGTCCGGTTTTAACTGTTGCTTCTTGACCTGCATATAGGCTTCTCAGGAGGCAGGTATGATTGTCTGGTATTCACATCTCTTTAAGAATTTTGCAGTTTTGTGTGATCCATAAAACCAAAGGTTTCAGCATAATCAATGAAGCAGAATTAGATAGTGTTCTGGAATTGCCTTGCTTGTTCTATGATCCAGTGAATGTTGGCAAATATATTTGTGCCTTTGGTTTAAGCTTTCTATATTTCTAGGTAATAGAACAGAATAACATTAACACTTTCTTGACTTAGGTTAATCTCATATTTGGGGCATCCCTGACAGTTCAGATAGTAAAGAATCTGCCTACAATTCAAGAGACCAGGGTTCGATCCCTGGGTCAGGAGATCCCCTGGAGAAGGGAATGGCTACCCACTCCAGTATTCCTGTGTGGAGAATTCCATGGACAGAGGAGCCTGGCAGGCTATAGTCCGTGGGGTTGCAAAGAGTCAGACATGACTGGGTGTCTAACACATAACGCAATCTCATATTTATGTATTTCTGGAGAATTTACAAATAGATGTTACAGCATACACCCAGTCTTGATAACATTTTTTTCTGTTTTGCTGCTTCTCTAGTCTACATATTTAAATATTTTACTTTTATTGGTATGGTCTCATGGGGGAAAAAAAGCAAACCCAAGGATAAATGAAGGTCAGTTTCTAGCAGGTTGTTGTTCAGTCGCCAAGTCATGTCTAAATCTTGTGGCCCCATGGACTGCAGCACCCAGGCCTCCCTGTCCCCCACCATCTCCTGGAGTTTGCCCAAGTTCATGTCCATTGCATTGGTGATGCCATCCAAGCATCTTATCCTCTGTTTCCCTCTTCTTCTGCCTGTAATTTTTCCCAGCATCAGGGTTTTTTCCAGTGAGTCAGCTGTTCACATCAGGTAACCAAAGTATTGAAGCTTCAGCTTCAGTCCTTCTAATGAATATTCAGGGTTGATTTCCTTTATGATTGACTGGTTTGACATCCTTGCTGTCCAACACACTCTTGTCTTCTCTAGCACTATGGTTCAAAAGCATCAATTCTGTGGTGCTCTGCATTCTTTATGGTCCAGTTCTCAGAACCATACATGACTCTTGGAAAGACCATAGTTTACTGTAGGGATCTTTGTCAATAAAGTGATGTCTTTGCTTTTTAACACACTGTCTAGGTTTGTCACAGCTTTCCTGCCAAGAAACAATCGTCTTCTAATTTCATGGCTGCAGTCATCATCCACAGTGATTTTAGAGCCCAAGAAGAGGAAATATATCACTGCTTCCACCTTTTCTCCTTTTATTTGCCATGAAGTAATTGAACTGGATGCCATGATTTTAGTTTTTTTTTTTTAATATTTAGTTTTAAGCTGGCTTTTTCATTCTTCTCCTTCTCCCTCATCAGAAGGTTCTTTAGTTCCTCTTTGCTTTCTTCCATTAGAGTAGTATCATCCGCATATCTGAGGTTGTTGATATTTCTCTGAGAAATCTTGACTCTAGCTTGTAACTCATCCAGCCCGGCATTTCTCATGATATGCTCTGTGTATAAAGTATATAAAGTAACAATAAACAGCCTTGTCATACTAGTTTCTCAATCCTGAACCAATCAGTTTTTCCATACAATGTTCTCAGTGTTGCTATTTGACCCACATACAGATTTGTCAGGAGACAGATAAAGATGGTCTGGTGTTCACATCTCTTTAATAGTTTTCCACAGTTTGTTATGATCTACACAGTCAAAAGCTTTAGTGTAGTCAGTGAAGCAGAAGTAGATGTTTTTTCTGGAAATCCCTTGTTTTCTCTGTGATCCAGCAAATGTTGGTGATTTGATTTCTTTTTCCTTTTCCTTTTCTAAACCCAGTTTGTATATCTGGAAGTTCTCGGTTCATGTACTGCTGAAGCCTAATATGCAGGATTTTGAGCATAATCTTACTAGTATGGGTGATGAGTGAATCTGTCAAATGTTTTGAAAATTCTTTAGCACTGCCCGTCTTGAAAATGAGGATGAAGATTGACCTTTTCCAGTTCTGTGGCCACTGCTGAGTTTTACAAATTTGCTGACGTAATGAGCACAGCACTTTGATAGCATTGTCTTTTAGGATTTTAAATAGCTCTTCTGGGATTCCATTCAAGTGGGTACTTTTATCTAATAAAATAGATGCCTTTTAAATTATAAGCTCTAATTCCTAAATTGGTTATTATTCTTAAAAGTATGCTTCTGCAGGAAGGAACGTGTTTTCCTGCAGGCTTCTCTCTTATTTGTTTCTACCACAGAAGGTAATAATTCATCCAAAGGAATCTTTTCTTTGATGAGACTCTTCAAGATATAAGAGAGTTTCAATATAGAACTGCCAGAAAGAAACTGCGAAGTTGCCAGTGTCTATATGGTTATCCCTTTGCTCTGTTTTTCTTACCTGCTCCATGTGGGAATATAATTATGTTTATTCCTGCTATTGATATTCTATTACTATTGGGTTTGAAGATTGATGTTCTTCCACAAAATCTCCCTCTTTCAGTAGGTACTATATTGAGTTTGCCAGTAAGAGAGAAGGGTTCAGTAGAACCCTGTGAACTCAGAGACCCTTATGCACAGGTACATGTTTCTCCTGAGATGTTACCAGTATCATTGATGAACAGGAGCATGCTCTTTCCTAAAACACAAGAGAGGTTTTACTTAGATTCTCTTCTAGGAAAAGAAGTTAGAGATTAGATGTACTGAGATTTCCTCAGATCTGGGAACTATATATGCATGTGTGTAAACATACATACATACATATGTGTGTATATACATAAATATACATATATATGTATGTATGTATATACATATATATACATATACACCACTGCCTCCTTAAAATATGGCTTTGTCTACATTTGCATTGAGTCATTGTTTTACTCATGTGTGTATATACACAACGTGTGTGTATATATACATGTGTGTATATACATATGTGTATATATATGTATATGTGTGTATGTATATATACACCACTACCTCCTTAAAATATGGCATTGTCTACATTTACATTGAGTCAGTGTTTACTCAAGTGCTATTTACTTTTCAAAGGTAAGAGAGATAGAGCTAACAAATACATTCAAATATTATCTCAATTTGAGTACAGAGATTGACAACTAAATGGAGAAAAGACTAAGCCTATTGTTCGATCCTAAAACTAAATTCTCCATCTTTTAAATATTTACTATTTTTACCGGTTTATATACATTCTAAAGATTAAAAAAGCAAAACTCCTGAAGCAAAATAGATCTCTATTTATGGTTGTTCTTACTCCTCCAGAGCTAGAAAAGGCTAAACGTATTACTAAGTCATAATTCTTTAATATGATTCCTAGAAAATGATAAATATTTAGTTAAGAAAAAATTCTTATTTAGATATTTCAAATATACTAATATTTTGTCAACATAGAAACCAAAAATTCTAGTTTTGAGTGGTTATAGTTTTTTAAGTTTTATGGCCACACACCAATAAGCATCCATGTAAGCTGAGTTTTACCATTCATATATTCATTTCTTTATTTGATAATATATATATTCACTGCCTTCTGTATGACAAGTGTTGTGCTTGTTCCTGAATAGTGAATAAAATAGATCTGATCTCTGACCTCTTGGGATTTATAGCCTATTGAAGAAAACAGTCTTACAACAAAAACAAAGAAATGTAGTTACAGAAGCCTAAAATACAAATGAGCAAGATGTAAATAGCACCCATCATTGTATACAAGTAGATTTAGTAACATTTCCCCCCTACTCCTTTTGTTAAAAACAAATATTCATTACTAGAGTAAACATTTTGTTATGTGACCCCACAGTATCATAAGTTTTTTCTGTCACCTTCTCTCTGTCTGTAAGCCGCCACAGTTGTTTTGTGTGTTAACCTTCCCTACTTTCCCACATGATCAAGGACATTCTCACTCAAACAAGAAGTAGTGAACAGCCAAATAAAAATGTGCTTTTGACTGGTCAAGGCTGATGTCTCTTAAACTGATTGCCCAGTTTTCATGCTTAGTACTGCATGCATCTCTGCAAATTGTCTTCCTCTGTTCACCTCTTTGTGGCCCACTTTGTCACCTGCCATCATCTGCTTACTTCCCAGAGGTTTTCTTCCCATCAGCTTTCTCTGCTGGTCATTTTTTTTCCTGTTTCTAAACATATATCCCAATGTCTGGCATGATCTTCACACTTTTCCCAGTCACCTTCCTTAGTTAAACCTGTCTATTTGGCAGACAAGCACTTTGGAACTTCATATCTTCTCTTTCTCATGCCACTGACATATTCTTTTTTTGGCATACAAATGTCAACAGGTAGGATCAAATGGAAAGAGGCATGAAAGGTTAATTCTCCCATATCAGCACCAATTATAGGAAATGTATTTACAGAGTTACAGCTAAGTGGAGTCCATCGAATGAGCTATGGTCTGTAACAACTATTAAATGAGAACATTTCTGTCACAATGAAGACAAAGTTAGGTTGCTTCAATGTCAAGAGTCACTGGGTGAAGAGCAGAGAAGGTCAGGTCTTCATTCTTATACAAGAGCTCTTTAAACACGGGAAACTAACATTTCAGACTGTAAAGGTTTAACTAAAGTATGAGCAGTTGTTGTCAAAAATCAAAGGACAAGTCTTAAAACACAATTATCTATCTTAATCAAATCCCTATTCAAACATGGCCAATATCAGTTCATCATTATGACATATGAAGAAAAATAGATATTATAAATGTATAAATGTAATAGCACTGTTCATTACATTATTTGAAGAATATAATCAATGGCTACTTCTAGAATGGAGGCTATGTCATGAGTTTTACATTAGTGGATCTTTTTAGAAAAAATTTAGAAGTGAAAATGCATTTGTTAATCTAAGTTTAAAACAAAACTCTGAGCTCTTTTTTTCCAAATGGCCCCCATCCAAATTTCTTCTCTTTGTAGGCCAAATTTTCAATCAGATTAATTTACAATGGGGGGAGAAGTTCCATTAAGCATAAAGATTTTTCATAATAAAATATTAATAGGAATTTATTTGTTTAATGATTGATTTACTTAAACTCATCTTTAAAAAATGATTTGAAATGGCTTATAAAAATACATTTAAGTCAAGAAGATAGATAAATGAGAAAAAGAGTAAAGACAGCACAAAAATATATAAGTAAAGCTGAATCAGGAATAAAGTTAGTTTTCATAATAATGGATAGAGTTGAAATTTCCTAGCTGTGAAGACTGCATGAGAAGATAATCAGGGATGTATAGATTTGAGCATTTAAAGAGAGCACAGTTATTTGTGTACTGACACCTGAAAAATACTTCTCTTGAACAACTCTAAAAAAATTATATATATATATATATGTATGTATAAAATATGGTATATAGTAAGCAACATACTCGATAAATGAGTTCAATAAAATATGTAAAATCTTCCATATTATTTTTTAGCCTACTATGTTAGTTTCTTATTGCTGCTATAACAAATTATGGTAAACATAATGGCTGAAAAAATGTAAAGTTATTATTTAAGAGTTTTGGAGGTCAGTAGTCTGGTAGTGCCAAAATCAAGGTTTTGGCAGGACTATGATTTTTCTTGAGGCTTCAGGGGAGAATCTGTTCCTTGCATTTTCTAGCTTCCAAAGTCTTCCAGCATTCTTTGGCTCTTGGCCATATCACTCCAACCTCTGTTCCTGTTGTTAGATTTCCCTCTCTGACTCTCCTGCCTCCATTTTATAAGGACTGTTATGATTATGTTGGGCTCACTGGGATAATCCAGGATAATTTCCCCATCTCAAGACCTTAAGTCCCTTTTGCCATGCAAGTAACATTTTTAAGAATTAAGACATGTTTGTCTTTGGAAATTGATTATTGCACGTGCCTTATTGTAGGCAGATCATGGGATGATAAAATGTTCATATATGCAGTTCTCTGATATTTTCATCTAACATAGAAAAAAAGATGAATTACATGGGCTCCAGGCAATTCTTTCTTAATGTGATTTATTTTAGTGAAAATTTTAACTAGTGTTGAGTGGCAAAAATGATTTAGGCTTTGTATTCTGGTAATAATCTGTAATTCAGATATTCTGTGCTGCTGATAAGGGCATATCTCAAATTTTGCCCTGAATTTTGTAGGAAACAGGTGATATTTTCAATTGAAAATTGAGAATTTTAACCATATCTTCAATAGAAAGCTGCCTTCCTTGGAACAAAAATTCCTTAGTCAGGGCTATTATTTATTCAGCAAGCAGTTCTAGGTCTTACTGAACACAGAAAGAATGAAGACCCATTAGTTCTGCATGATAGCACATAGCAGAAATTATTTTAGGTTGTATTTCTTAAAACAAATGTTTCAAAATATCTACTGCAACAGTGAAAATTCCTAGAAAAGTAATTTAATTGATGTAACAACTTAGTTGAGAAGTCCCCAGGGTAACATTTAGCAAAATATTCCCCCTCAGTAAGGAGATTAGCTCATTTAAATGCTTCTTTTTCATTAGTGTTTGGGAATGGTTCTTCAAAAATGATGTCTGGGATCATTTTACTTAAATATGAGGTTTTCATTTTGACAGTAGTCAGATTAACCAGATTGAAGGAATACCTGTCTACTAATTAACCATGAATATTAGACAATAATAAATCCTATTAGTATATAGGAAAATATTAACTTTTCTCTATAGTAAAGTGAAAGTGAAAGTCACTCAGTTGTGTCTGGCTCTTTGTGACCCCAGGGACTGTGTCCATGGAATTCTCCAGGCCAGAATACTAGAGTTGGTAGCTGTTCCCTTCTTAAGGGGACCTTCCCAACTCAGGGATTGAACCCAGGTCTCCTGCATTGCAGGCAGATTCTTTACCAGCTGAGCCACAAGGTAAGCCCAAAGTGAAAGTAGACCCACTAAAATGATCTCAAGTCTTCAATATACAAAGAAAACCAATAAGAGTTCAAAGCACGTTCATATTTTACCTTCAAGACAGGAAAGCAAATCTGTTCTGGCAGTTCTGGTTTTTGTTTTGATGTTATGCTATAGGTTCTACTCTGAGCTTACATAGCTTACCTTAAGACCTATCTCTACTTCAGAGTCAAAGGCCAAGAAAACATTAATAAAAACTGTAAGTAAATATTTACAGATTAATCAACATAATAATAAAAAGTACAACAATAGTCAACAGTAGTAGTTGTGTGTAAACTGCTTGTCTCCATGGAGAATGTTGATCTAAGAAGCTCAGACTTGAAATTTATGGAAGAGGAAATAGGCTTTATATTTTGTGAGAAACTAGATGGATAGTTTTAGAGAAAAATGCCTAATAACCTAAAATTGGGTTTTTTTAGCCAGTTAGCTTGTTTCTGCTGGCTAAGGTGTTGTCCCCTTCTTAAAAGCTCCTGCATCTTTAAAAGTTATTCTTTTGGGGTTTTACATCTTTGGTGTCTCGGAAAGGTAGAATCCACAGAAGATTTGGAGTAAGTATAGCCACTCTTGCTGAACATTACATGCCCCTGAAAGTTGATGTTCTCTTTACTAATCTCATCCTCAAATTAAATGAAAATGGAACTGAGGGAGAGTTAAGCTTTGGCCAGAATTTTGGAAGTGGCATCTCTCAGGAGGGCCAGTAGGGACTTGTAGCCAGTAAAAGATCTATAAAAGAAAATGAGGTGTACTTGGCATATGTAGTCTTGTTTGAGTCTTAGCTGAATTTGGGAACAACAGGAAAAATTCCCTAGGACATCTATTATCATTGCAGACACATAATCTTTATATCCAGTGGGTTATCTAGTAAGTTAGCCAGAGGTAACCACAGGAAAGGAAATATTTGGTGGCTGGTAGCTTATGTTGCCACTGCCTTTTGTGCGAGTGTGTTTAGCACTTCTACGTCTCTCCTTATAAAATAAGGCATCAGATCCCCATCTCCTACCATTGCCCACAGCCCATCATAGCCAGTTGACTTGGTCCAAGGCATAGATCAATCAAGATCTCCTCAGAATTTTCCAACCTGGAACTGGGTAGGGGAAAACATATTTTTACTCTATAATCCATAACCGTAAGTAAAGGAAATCCTCCTTTGGAGAAAGTAGAAAGAAATGAACCCAAAATGGGAAAATAGTATAGAGAGAGGGACCAAGAGTCCCTCAGACTTTAGCACATGGAGTTTTCATCTCTGAGCTGTTGTTGTTCAGTTACTAAGTCATATGTGACTCTGCAACTCCATGGACTGTGGCATGCCATGCTTCTCTGTCCTTCACTATCCCCCAAGTTTGCTCAGATTCATGTCCATTGAGTTGGTGATACTGTCTAACCATCTCATCCTCTGCTGTCCCCTTCTCCTTTTGCCCTCAATCTTTCCAAGCATCAGGGTCTTTTCCAGTGAGTCACCTCTGCATCAGGTGGCCAAAGTATTGGAGTTTCAGCTTCAACATCAGTATTTCCAGTGTACCTTCAGGGTTGATTTCCTTTAGAATGGACTGGTTTGATCTCCTTGCAGTCCATGGGCCTCTCCAGAGTCTTCTCCAGCAGCACAATTCAAAAGCCTTGATTCTTCAGCATTCAACCTTCTTTAGGTCCAACTCTCACATTCATACAGGACCACTGGAAAAGTCATAGTTTTTTGTTGGCAAACCTAAATAAGTGGGATAACAATATACAGCCTTGATGTACTTGTTTCCAAATTGAAACTAGTCAGTTGCTCCATCTCCCATTCTCACTGATGCTTCTTGACCCACATGCAGGTTTCTTGGGAGGCAGGTAAGGTAATCTGGCATTCCCATCCCTTTAAGAATTTTTCACTGTTTGTTGTAATCCACACAGTCAAAGGCTTTAGAGTAGTCAATGAAGCACATGTATTTCTGGAATTCCCATTGGATCTCATGAACGTTGGCAATTTGATTGCTGGTTCCTCTTGCCTTTTCTAAACCTAACTTTTACCTCTGGAAGTTCTCGGTACTGCTGAAGCCTAACATGCAGGATTTTGAACGTAACCTTATTAACATGTGAAATGAGCATTATTGTATGGTAGTTTGAACATTCTTTGCCATTGCCCTTCTTTGGGATTGGAATGAAAATGGACCTTTTTTAGTCCTGTGGCCACTGCTGAGTTTTCCAAATTTGCTGACATATTAAGTGCAGCACTTTAACAGCATCATCTTTTAGAATTTTAAATAGCTCAGCTGAAATCCCTGAGATAGGCTGCATATAATCTTTGAGACCTTTTGTTTTGTTTGCCAGTAAATCTCACTCTTTGACATGTTCTCGCTCAGCTTGAGTATTTGTCATTTGCAACCAAGATGTTCTGACATCTGCCACTGTTGACGGGTGATTGAATGTTTCCCTCCATTCTGTCTGAACTTGTGTATGCATGTGTGTGTGCATGCTCAGTCACTTCAGTCGTGTCTGACTCTTTGCCACCCCATGAATTTTAACCCTCTAGGCTCCTCTGTCCATGGGATTCTCAAGGCAAGAATACTGGAGTGGGTTGCCATGTCCTCTTCCAAGGGATCCTCCTGACTCACAGGTCGAATTCACATCTCCTGTGTCTCCTGCACTGCAGGTGGATTTTTTACCCACTAAGTCACCTGGGAAGCCCTATACTTGTGTATCACAGTCATCAGATGAATTGCCCCAAATAAATTAATGAGTATTTTCAATATTCCCAGGATGTACTGCTGTTTTCTACTTCACATTTTTTTCTTACGTAAGCCATTGAGGCACCCCTGGTGTTTTGCCAAGACTAAATGCTGGACTTCATTTTCTGTTATGGTGGGTTTAATGGCAGCAGAAGTTTCATGAATGTCAAAAGCAAGGTTTATCTGGTACCTGTTTGTTCAGCATTCAAAATTAAGATGAGAAGTTAAACTTCATGGAATTGCTGTCCTCCCAGGTTGTTGTTATTTTTGCAACTATTAATTTCTTAAATTGAGTAAAACGTGATTTCCATTTCTTAAGGAATATTACAATGATAATACCCTATGAGTATTAGCGTTCTGTACCTTTTGGTAAAAATCAGTGCTTTGGTTTTTCTACTTTTTGTCTGTCTCCTACTCTTTTTTAGGTGTTTATCAGTGCCTGAAACATTTGGATAAATCAGTTATTTTAATATATATATACATGTAGACATAAAATATATATGACTAAAAATACATATGAAAGTGGTTCATTTATTTACATCCAAGATTACTGCCATCACTTTTGCATTTGGTCCATTAGTATATCAGGGTCAGAATACTTTCTGTAAAGGACCAATTAGTAAATATTTTGGTTTTGTAGCCCAGATGATCTTATAGCAACTACTTATCTCTGCTATTTATTTTATTTTTTTAGTATGAAAACATCTATAGACAGTGTGCAAACAAATGAGTTTGTGTCCAGTGAAATTTCATTTCTGAAAACAAGCAGTCATGGGCTGTATTTGGCCTTAATTCACTGACTCCTCATATAGATTTTAACTTTTATGAGATACTTTTCATCTGTAACTCTGATTCTATGCCCCTTTTGACCAGAGGACTCGCTAATATTTACCTAGATACTCCAACACTGGCCCAGATTTAACTGAAAGAAGAAATAGTTGGGCCTGTTTCAGTGATTCAGATGACAGAAGGTGATGGTGTGGTTTCGGGTGACAGTAAATGTAGAAAGGAGTAGGGACATGTATATATTCATAATGTAAGCTAAGCAGGACTAGTGATTAACTAGATGTGGGGCAGTGAGGAAGAACAGATGAATCAGGGTTCATTCCCCTTCAGAAAATACAGTATTTGTTTTGAAAGCCTTCTTGTGGACGGTTTGACCCCATTCCATCACAAATTCAACTTGTACTCATTCTTTGGAAAGCACCTGTGCTCACCATTATACCACCAGTGCCAAATCCCACCCATTCTTTAAGTGAAAACTCACATCTTAATCATCCAAGATGCCTTTCCTTGCTGCCCAAGTTCACAGTGACTCCCTTTTTTGAACTCCCATAGTATCTATTGTCTGTTTTTGTTTTCTTTCCTTTTGGCATTTACACTAATACTATATTACACTATTGTTAATGCAGATGCCAGATTGTAGTATATTGTAGGATATGTGGGCTACGTTTTGTATTCTTCTGCTTCCTATTAAATTTCTAGCATATTTCATGTACTTAGTAGATGTACATTTAATGCTTATACATAAATAAGTGGATCAGTGAGCAATAAGCGAATTGCATTAAGATTTAATAAAGAACATGAGGAAACTTCAGAAGCAGTTTATATCTTCCACAATCTGGTGTCATTTTTCTTCTCAATTCTATCAATAACAGTGCCCAGTCTTAATGGCGCTCTGGTTTCTTATTCCTTCGTTAGTACTTATCCTCGTTACACTGACTACATTTTGCTTTTTCAAATTATTCCATTTATTATCATTCCTTGACTATACTTCTCATGTTTCATTGTAATATTTAATTTCATATCCATTTTCAAGCTCTATTACTTAACATATGTAGCTATCATTTTGACCTTCTCTTCACCCAGACTTTTCTTTAAACTCTGGCAAAGATTTTCTCTGAATTGATGTCTTTTCCCAGTGAGATTTGAGCTCTGGAATATATGTTTTCAGACAAGAATCAGATATGTAATAGTTTCACAGGGTTTAGGCAGTCCAGACCTGTTCCCATTGCCTCACTAAACAGTGTCAAGGGTTAGAGTTGAAATTTGGGAGCAGATAGTAATGAGGTAATGCTTTGGGGTGTAAGGATAACTATAACTAGAGAATGTCAGGAGAACAAATGGTTTCTCCTTCTAGGAGTTGTTTCTCATCTTGGTATCATAGACTTTCAATGTTTTCAGTCCCATTTCCCAACATAATTGGAAGATTCTAATCACATTTCTTATATATACTTACGTGCTTTCCAGATTGAGTCAAAAATATTGATTCAGAAAGGGTCATTTAAGAAAGTCACAAATGACCACTGAAGTTTTAGTTATCAAATTATAATCACTATGGTCCTTAGATTGGTGGAGCAAGCATAGACTAGAAGTTAAGTCTGATATGCAACTCTGTGAATATATGCTTAAATAATATGTATTATGCATATAAAATATATATTGCATATAGTATATTAAAAATATATGAAACCAATATAGATGAAGATAAAATACATTTAATGATTAATCACTATCTCCTATTAATTTCTTAAAGTACACATGGAAACTAAATTCTAAAAATTATTTCTTTTCTTTTTCCTTTTTCTGGCCTCACTGCATAGCATGTACAATCTTATTAGTTCCCTGACTAGGAATTGAACCAGTGCTCACTGCAGTGAAAGTACAGAATCCTAACCACTGAACCACCAGGGAATTCCCCTAAAATTATTTCTTAATTTATTAGGTATAAGGTTTATAAAATTATAGAGTTGAGAAAAATACTCTTCTTTTAAATTCTTTTTTTCTAGCTGAAGTATAGTTAATTTACAATTTACAATATTATGTTAGTTTCAGGTATACAGCAAAATGATTCAGGTATGTGTGTGTGTGTATAATTTTTGTATTATTTTCCATTGAGGCTATTACAACATATTTACTAAAGTTCCCTTTATAGTAGGTCCTTGTCATTTATCTGCTTTTTTCATGATTTTTTAATTGTAGTATAATTGTTTTACAATGTTGTATTAGTTTCTGCTGTACAATTAAATGAATAGGCTTTATGTATACACATATCCACATATCCCCCCACCTTCCTGGATCTCCCTCCCACTCCTTTCCCCATCCCACCTGTCTAGGTCATCACAGAGCACCTGAGCTGAGCTTCCTGTGCTATACAGCAGGTTCCCACTAGCTATCTTTTTTACACATGATAGTGTATATATTAATATTAGGTTGGTACAGAAGTAATTGTGGTTTTGGACTATGATTTTTTAATCATTACAACTAGGCTCACATCTTTATTAATCAAAATAGGAGCCATTACAATCAATACATTTTTGCCAATGAGAAATTTGTTTATTCCTATAGCATAAAAACCCATGCTTCAGAACACAACAAACTTTTGGAAAGCACTTTCTACTGCTGGTTGTGGAAGTGTTTTCCCTGCAAAAAGTTGTTGAGATGCTTCAAGAAGTGATATTCATTGGCAAGAGGTCAGGTGAATATGGTGGATGAGGCAAAACTTTGTAGCCCAATTTCTTCAACTTTTGAATCATTGATTGTACGACTTGCAATTGAGCATTGTGAAGAAGAATAAGGTCTTTTATGTTGACCAATACAGGCTGCAGGCATTGCAGTTTTTGGTGCATCAATTTGATGAGCATAATTCTCAGGTGTAATGGTTTTGCCGAGATTCAGAAAGTTGTAGTGAATCAGAAGGGCAATAGACCACCAAACAATGACCTTGACCTTTTTCTGGTGCAAGTTTGGCTTTGGGAAGTGCTTTGGAGTTTGGCTTTGGGAAATGCCTCTTCTCCGTCCAGCCACTGAGCTGGTCATTGCCACTTGTAGTATAAAATCCACTTTTCGTTGCACGTCACAATCCAATGAAGAAATAGTTCATTGTTGTTTCATAGAATAAGAGATGACAACACTTAAAAATGATGTTTTGGTTTTGATCAGCTCATTAGGCACCCACTTATCAAGCTTTTTCACTTTTCCAATTTGCTTCAAATGCTGAATAACCATAGAATGGTCAACATTGAGTTATTCACCAACTTCTTGTGTAGTTGTAAGAGCTTCCATGATTGGTCTCAGTTGTTCATTGTCAACTTCCATGGCTGGCCACTATGCTCCTCATCTTCAAGGCTCTTGTTGCCTTTGAAACAAGAACCCCCACTGCGCTGTACATTCTTTAACAGTTCCTGGGCCAAATGCATTGTTGCTGTTGCCAGTTGTCCCTCCTGCTTTACAAGCAAATCCATTTTGAACTTGAATAAAAAAAATGTTGCTCGAATTTGCTTTTTGTCTAACATTATTTCTATAGTCTAAAATAAATATAAGATAAACAGCAAGTAATAAATCATTAGCAAAAAAAAAGTGAGAAATGTACATTATATAACATAACCACATTTATTTAAAAACTTAATCCTGTATCAAATAGCAAAATTCAACTGTGTAAGACCACAATTCCTTTTGCATCAACCTAATGTATCAATTCCAATTTCCCAATTTGCTTCACCCCCCTTTCCCCCTTCCCCCTCCCCTGTGTCTACAGGTCTGTTCTCTAATTTTGTGTCTCTATTTCTGCCCTGCAAACAGGTACCATTTTTCTAGATTCCACATATATGCATTAATATGTGATATTTGTTTTTTATATAGTAGATTATATCTACAAATTCCATACTCCTAATTTATCCCTCCTCCCCCCATTCTCCCTTTAGTAACCATAAGATTATTTTTTAAATTTATTTTTAATTTCAGGATAATTGCTTTACAATGTTGTGTTGGTTTCCTCCTTACAATACGGTGAATCAGCCTTAAGTAGATGTGTACCCCCTCCCTATGAAGCCTTGCTCCCAGTCCCTCATCCTACCCTTCTAGTTGTCACAGGGTGAGATCCCTGTGTTATACAACAACAGCCTACTTACTAGCTATCTGTTTTTCATATGGAATATTTCTGTTTCAGTGCTACTCTCTCAATTTGTTTTACCCTCTCCTTCCCCTGCTATGTCCATAAGTCTGTTCTCTATGTCTACATCTCTGTTCCCGCTGTGCAGATAGGTTCATCCCTGTACTGTTTTTCTAGATTCCATATATATGTGTTAATATATATTTTACTTTCCTTCCTGATTTACTTCATGCTGTATAACAGTCTTTAGCTTCATCCACCTCAGTTCAACTGACTCATATTCATTTTTATGGCTGAGTAATATTTTGGTGTACATATGTACCACAGCTCCATGTAGTGGCTATTGTAAATAGTGCTGTAATGAATATTGGGGTATATGTGTCTTTTTCAGTTATGATTTTCTCAGGGTATATGCCTAGTAGTGGGATTGCTGGGTCATATGGTAGTTTTATTTTTAGTTTATTGAGGAATCTCCATACTGTTCTCCATAGTGGCTGTATCAATTTACATTCCCACCAACAGTTCAAGAGGGTTCCCTTTCTCCACATCCTCTCCAGCATTTATTGTTTGTAGATTTTTTGATGATGGCCATTCTGACCCTTGTGAACTGATACCTTATTGTAGTTCCTCCAATAGTGAGTGATGTTGAACATCTTTTCATGTGTTTATTGGCCATGTGTATATCGTCTTTGGAGAAATGTCTGTTTAGATCTTCTGTCCATTTTTTGATTGGGTTGTTTGTTTTTCTGATATTTAACTGCATGAGCTTCCTGCATAGTTTAGAAATTAATCCTTTGTCCATTGCTTCATTTGCAAATATTCCCTCATTCTGAGGGATGCCTTTTGGTCTTGTTTATGTTTCCCTTGCTGTGCAAATGCTTTTGAGTTTAATTAGGTCCTATTTGTTTATTTTTGTTTTTATTTTTATTACTCGAAGCAGAGGGTCAAAAACAGATCTTGCTGCAATTTATGTCAAAGTGTTATACCTATGTTTTCCTCTAAGAGTGTTACAGTGCTTAGTCTTACATTTGGGTCTTTAATATATTTTGAGTTTTTTGTGCATGGAGTTAGGGAGTGTTCTAATCTCATTCTTTTACATATAAATGTCCAGTTTTCCCAGCACCACTTACTGAAGAGGCTATCTTTTCTCCACTGTATATTCTTGCTTCCTTTGTCATAGATTAGGTGACCATAGGTGCATGGGTTTATCTCTGGGCTTTTTATCCTGTTCCATTGATCTAGATTTCTGTTTTTGTGCCAGTACCATACTGTCTTGATTTATTTATAGCATAGTATGAAGTCAGGGAGCCTTATTCCTCCAGATCACTTTTTCTTTCTCAAGACTGCTTTGACTATTCAAGGTTTTTCTTTTCCATACAAATTGTAAAATTTTTTGTTCAAGGTCTGTGAAAAGTGCCATTGATAATTTGATAGAGATTATTGTATTCAATCTGTAGATTGCTTTGAGTAGTATAATCATGTTCACAATATTGATTCTTCCAATCCATGAACATGATATATCTCTTCATCTGTGTGTATCATCTTTGATTTCTTTCATCGATGTACTGTAAATTTCTGCATACAGGACTTTTTCTTCTTAGGTGGATTTATTCCTAGGTATTTAATTCTATTTATTGCAGTGGTGAATGGGATTGTTTCTTTAATTGCTTTCTGATTTTTCATTGTTAGCTCCTATCGTTCTCAAGCTCTTCCAAAGAAATTGCAGAGGGAGGGACACTCCCAAAGCCACCAGCACCCCGATACCAAAACCAGACAAAGATATCACAAAAGAAGAAAATTACAGGCCACTATCACTGATGAACATAGATGAAAAAATCCTCAACAAAGTTTTAACAAACAAATTGGATTTAGAATTGAATGACACATTAAAAGTATCATACACGATGATCAAGTGGGGTTTGTCTCAAGGATGCAAGTATTCTTCAATATACACAAATTGATCAATGTGATACACCATATTAGCAAATTGAAAGATACAAATCATATGATAATCTTAGTGATACAGGAAAAATTTTCAACAAAATTCAGTACCCACTTACAAGAAAAACTCGTCAGAAAATGGGCATAGAAGGAACCTGTATGTGTGTGTGTTAGAAGGAATCTACCTTAACATAATAAAGGTCATATATGACAAAGCCACAGCAAACATTATTCTCATTGGTGAAAAACTAAAAGCATTTCTTCTAGAATTAGGAATAAGACAAGGATGCCCACTCTCACCACTATTATTCAACATAGTTTTGGAATTCCCAGCCACGAAAGTCAGAGAAGAAAAAGAAATTAAAAAAATCCAGATTGTAAAAGAAGCAAAGCTCTCACTGTTTGCAAACTACATGATACTATACATAGAAAACCCTGAAGATACCATCAGAAAATTACTAGAGCTAATAAATGAATTTAGTAAAGTTGCAGGATATAGGATCAATACACATAGGATTGTTTTTTATGAGTCCATTTGTTCTGTAAATAAGTTCATTTGTATCATTTTTTAGATTGCACATATAAGTGATATCATATGATATTCTCTGTGTGACTTCACTCACTATAATAATTTCTAGGTCCATCTGTGTTGCTACAAATGGCATTATTTCATTCTTTCTTATGGCTAAATAATATTCCACTGTGTATATATAACCATATCTTCTTTATCCATTCATCTGTTGATGGACATTTAGATTGCTTCCAAGTCTTGGCTAATGTAAATAGTGCTGCTGTGAACATTGGGATGCATGTATCTTTCTGAATTAGAGTTTTCTCCAGATATATTCCCGTGAGTGGAATTGCAAGGTATTATGATTCTATTTTTATGTTTTTAAGGAACCTGAATATGGTCTATGGCTGTACCAATTTGCATTCCCACCACAGTGTAGGAAGGTTCCTTTTTCTCTGCATCTGCTCCAACATTTATTGTATAGACATTTTAATGATGACCAGTCTGACTGGTCTGAGGTGATACCTCATTGTAGCTTTAATTTGCATTTCTCTAATAAATTAGTGATATTGAACATCTTTTTATGTGCCTGTTGTCCATCTGTATGTCTTCTTTGGAGAGAAGTAAATGTAGGTCTCCTGCCCATTTTTTATTTGGGTTGTTTGATTTTTTTATGTTGAGCTGCATGAACTGTTTTTATATTTTAGAAATTAATCCCCTCCCAATAGCATTGGTTACAAATATTTTCTTCACATCCATAGGCTGCATTTTTGTTTTATTTATCGTTTCCTTTGCTGTGCAAAAGCTTTTAAGTTTAATTAAGTCCTATTTGTTTGTTTTAGTTATTTCCATTACTCTGCGAGATGGATTCATAAAGATATTGCTGCAATTTATGTCAAAGAGTTTTCTGTTTACGTTTTTCTCTAAGAGTTTTATGATATCCAGTCTTACTTACACTTAGGGCTTTAATTAATTTTGAATTTATTTTTATATATTAGAGAATGTTTTAATTTCATTCATTTACATGTGACTGTCTTTTTTACTAGCACAACTTACAGAAGAGACTGGCTTTTCTTCATTGTATATTCTAGCCTCCTTTATCATGAATTAATTGATCATAAGCACATGGGTTAATTTCTGGGCTTTCTATCCTGTTTTATTGATCTCTGTGTCTGTCTTTGTGTCAGTACCATATTGTTTGATTACTGAAGCTTAGTAAAGTCATTGCGTGTAGCTGTATAAATGGTAGTTCACTTTGAGGATCTTTTTTATTCCTACATATACCCACCTGCTTCTACTGAATCTTAAGTTCTGAGTGTCTGTACAAATCTAGTTTTAGAGAAGCAAAACAGCTGTGACGTGGTGTGTGTATGTGTGCATACTTGGGTGTCTTAGCCATTGTATTTCAAGGATTTGACCTAATGCAACAGTGGGAGCTCATGAAACACACTCTGTAAAGCTGTTTTTTTTTTTTTTTTCACATGATGGTTAAGCTTGAAGTCCTAAGGAAAAATAGTTGGAAAGGAGAGGTGGTATGAAATTCAGGAGAGCAAGAAAAGCTGGAAACCCAAAATACACAGTGGAAGAGAACAAGAACAAGCCCATGATTTGTACTGAGACCCTTGCCAGTTCTTATTGCTTCTGACCTGGATTTTGTGGGTCTCTTAAAAAAAAACTGGTACTCTTTTTTTTTGGTCATTATGATTATTCTTTTTATTATTCATCTGTTCTCCCAGCAGACCTTTTGCAAGAGATATTAATATTACAGCCAGCAGCCTTTAGAGATGTTTTTCTTTTGTAGGAAAATTGTCAAGGCAAACTGCTCTTTTGATATTTGAAAGATATCAGAAAGACTCAGGACCACAGAAATTGTAAAACTGCTAGCTTGCCAGAGTATGTTTGTCAAGAATGACCCCTCCCCTCTGGTAAATTAAATAAGGCATTTTGATCTCTGTACATCATAAGGTCAGTGTTGGGGTTCTTCTCATAGCTATTTGCCTACAGTTTCTCAGACACATAGGTGTAGGCGAAGTCCATATGTTCTTTGTTCAGAACAAGTGATAAAGATTCAGAGAGAAGAGAAATTTCATCTTAGTGTTTGAATTTTGTATTTGAAAAAAGCAGACAACAAATGCTATAAAATGGTCCAGGAAAGTAGTTTGAACTTTAAGAATGTTCCTTTTCCTCTCTTTTCCCACTTCCCCCTGAGATTTTTCACACTTATATTAATTAGCTCCACAACTCTTATTAGGTTATACAGTAGAATGTGGATTTCAAATAGACATCAAAATCAGAAAATAGATCTTCACAGGCAGCTATGAAGATAATGGGTTTCTCTGTTTCTGAAGCACTTTGTCATCTGAAGCACAGACCTTATTTTACAAATACCCTATCACCAAAATAACAAGGAAATAACATTAAAGACACTCCAGGGTGCTGGAATGGTTGCAGAACATGGTCATATGGAAGAGTGAACCATGGAATGACCAAGCCTGGTCCACCTCCCCCTGGCTCCAATAGCCTGTCACCTGAAGTCTCTCTGAAGCTTCTCATCTGGAGAGTAAAGATAGTAAACAAGCTGGTCTTCATTGAGCTTTCCAGTATTCATTTCTATCAAAAATGTAGTCATCAAAACAGTATGGTACTGGCACAAAAACAGAAATGTAGATCAGTGAAACAGGAAGAAAGCCCAGAAATAAACCTACACACCTATGGTCTATTAACCCATGACAAAGAAGGCAAGACTATATAATGGAAGAAAGACCGTCTCTTCAATAAATGGTGCTGGGAAAACTGGACAGCTGCATATAAAAAAGCAAAAGAAATTAGAACACTTGCTAACACCATACACAAAAATAAACTCAAAATAGATTAAAGACCTAAATGTAAGATTGGATATAGTAAAATTCTTAGAGGAAAACATAGGCAGAGCACTCTCTGACTTAAATCACAGCATTATTTTTTGATCCATCTGCCAGAGTAATGGAAATAAAAATAAGTAAATGGGACCTAATTAAACTCAAAAGTTTTTGCACAGCAAAGGCAATTATAAACAAAGTTAAAAGACATCCCACAGAATGGGAAAAATATTTGAAAACAACGTGACTGACAAGGAATTAGTCTCCACAGTGTTCAAACAACTCAAGTGACTTAATATCATAAAAACAAAAAACTCAATAAAAAATAGGCAGATGTATTCTTTTTAATGGCTGAGTAATATTCCATTGTGTATATGTACCACAGCTTCCTTATCCATTCATCTGTTGATGGACATCTAGGTTGCTTCCATGTTCTGGCTATTGTAAACAATGTGGCAATGAACGTTGGGGTACATGTGTCTCTTTCAATTCTGGTTTCCTCAGTGTGTATGCCCAGCAGTGGGATTGCTGGGTCATATGGCAGTTCTATTTTCAGTTTTTTAAGGAATCTCCACACTGCTCTTCAAAGTGGCTGTACTAGTTTGCATTCCCACCAACAGTGTAAGAGAGTTCCCTTTTCTCCATATCCTCTCCAGCATTTATTGCCTGTAGACTTTGAATGGTAGCCATTCTGACTGGTATAAAGTGGTACCTCATTGTGGTTTTGATTTGCATTTCTCTGATAATGAGTGATGTTGAGCATCTTTTCATGTGTTTGTTAGCCATTTTTATGTCTTCTTTGGAGAAATGTCTGTTAAGTTCTTTGGCCCACTTTTTGATTGAGTTGTTTATTTTTCTGGAATTGAGCTGCAGGAGTTGCTTGTATAATTTTTTTAATTAATTTTTTTTTCAAATTTTCTTTACTTTATTGTGTTGGTTTTGCCATACATTGACATGAATCTGCCATGGGTATATACATGTTCCCCCTCCAGAACTCCCCTCCCTCCTCCCTCCTGATTCCCTCCCCTTGGGTCATCCTGGTGCACCAGCACAGAACATCAAACCTGGGCTGGCGATTGATTTCACACATGATAATTAACATGTTTCAATGCCATTCTCCCACATCATCCCACCCCTGCCCTCTTCCACAGAGTCCACGAGACTGTTCTATACATCTGCGTTTCTTCTGCTGTCTTGCATGCAGGGTTCTTGTTACTATCCTTCTAAATTCCATATATATGTGTTAGTATGCTGTATTTTTGTTTTTCCTTCTGGCTTACTTCACTTTGGATAATAGGCTCCAGTTTCATCCACCTCAGTAGAACTGATTCAAATGAATTCTTTTTAATGGCTGAGTAATATTCCATTGTGTATATGTACCACTGCTTTCTTATCCATTCATCAGTTGATGGGCATTTAGGTTGCTTCCATGTCCTGGCTATTGTAAACAATGCGGCAATGAACATTGGGGTACACGTGTCTCTCACTTCTGGTTTCCTCGGTGTGTATGCCCAGCAGTGGGATTGCTGGGTCATATGGCAGTTCTATTTTCAGTTTTTTAAGGAATCTCCACACTGTTCTTCAAAGTGGCTGTACTAGTTTGCATTCCCACCAACAGTGTAAGAGGGTTCCCTTTTCTCCACATCCTCTCCAGCATTTATTTCTTGTAGACTTTTGGATGGCAGCCATTCTGACTGGTGTAAAGTGGTACCTCATTGTGGTTTTGATTTGCATTTCTCTGATAATGAGTGATGTTGAACATCTTTTCATGTGTTTGTTAGCCATTTTTATGTCTTCTTTGGAGAAATGTTAAGTTCTTTGGCCCACTTTTTGATTGGCTCTTTTATTTTTCTCGAATGGAGCTGCAGGAGTTGCTTGTATATTTTTGAGATTAATTGTTTGTCCGTTGCTTCATTGGCTATTATTTTCTCCCATTCTGAAGGCTGTCTTTTCACCTTGCTTATAGTTTCCTTTGGATGCTGAAGCTTTTAATTTTAATTAGGTCCCATTTGTTTATTCATGCTTTTATTTCCGATATTCGGGGAGGTGGGTCATAGAGGATCCTGCTTTCGTTTATGTCAGAGAGTGTTTTGCCTATGTTGTCCTCTAGGAGTTTTATAGTTTCTGGTCTTATGGTTAGATCTTTGATCCATTTTGAGTTTATTTTTGTGTATGGTTTTAGAAATTGTTCTAGTTTTATTCTTTCACAAGTAGCTGTCCAGTTTTCCCAGCACCACTTGTTAAAGAGATTGTCTTTTCTCCATTGTATATTCTTGCCTCCTTTGTCAAAGTTAATGTGTCCATAGGTGAGTGGATTTATACACAATGGAATATTACTCAGCCATTAAAAAGAATACATTTGAATCAGTTCTACTGAGGTGGACCAAACTGGAGCCTATTATACAGAGTGAAGTAAGCCAGAAGGAAAAACAACAATACAGTATACTAATGCATATATATGGAGTTTAGAAAGGTGATAACGATAACCCTGTATGTGAGACAGCAAAAGAGACGCAGATGTGTAGAACAGTCTTTTGGATTCTATGGGAGAGGGCGAGGGTGGGATGATATGGGAGAACGGCATTAACACATGTAAATTATCATATGTGAAATCAATCGTCAGCCTAGGTTTGATGCTTGATACAGGGTGCTCAGGTTGGTGCAGTGACTGAGAGGGATGGAATCGGGAGGGAGGTGGGAGGGCATTCTCGAAGGGGAATACATGTATACCCATGGTGGATTTATGTCCATATATGGCAAAACCAACACAATAATATAAATAAATAAATAAGTAAGTAAGTAAGTAAGTAAATAAATAAATAAATAAATAAATAAAATTATAAAAAAAGAAAAAAATAGGCAGAAAACTTAAATAGACATTTCTCCAAAGAAAACATACAGATGGCCAAGAGGCACATGAAAAGGTGTTCAATGCTGTTCATTATTAGAGAAATGAAAATCAAAACTACAATGAGATATCATCTCACACCAGTAAGAATGGCTGTCATCAAAAAATCCACAAACAGTGAATGCTGGAGAAGGTGTGGAGAGAAGGGAACCCGCTGACACTGTTGGTGGGAATGTAAATTAGTATAGCTTCTGTGAAGAAACAGTATGGAGATTCTTCAAAAAAACTAAAAATAGAGCTACCATATGATCCTTCAATCCTTCTCCTGGGCATATGTATGGAGAAAAACATGATCTGAAACAATACATGCATTCCAGTGCTCATTGTATACTGTCTACAATAGCCAAGGCACAAGAACAACTTAAATGTCCATTGACAAATAAATGGATAAAGAAGATGTGATACATATATATTAATACAATGAGATATTATTCAGTCATTAAAAAGAATGAGATAATGCCATTTGCAACAACATGGATAGACCTAGGGATTATCATACTTAGTGAAGAATGACTGAGTAAAATATACAGAGTGGTGCCTCCTATGTACAATCGTAGAAAATCTAGTCCTCTTAATCATAGCGCTATAGGCAAACTCCTGTCCTAGGAGTTGGAAATGTTGAAGGACAGTACAAAGGAGGATGGGGAAGCACAGACCTGGCTACTGCCCCACGTACATGAGGTGAGTCAGAAGATAAGCGATTATGTGGCTGAAGAACAAAATCACCACTACTTTACTTCTCCCTTCAAAACTGCCCACAAGATCCTCTCTTATACATCTCATATCTCTGTTATGAGATATATAGGGAAAGGAATTCTGAGATATATGGATCAACTAGTCAGGTCACCACAGCATTAAAATCGTTGAAATGGTTTAGCATATTGTAAAGAAGTTTAAAAAGTATGTTTCTGTGTCTCTGTGTGTATTAGGAAAGAAGTGGTGGTGTGAGTCTAGGATGAATGAAACAGAGTTATCACTATATTTCATATTGGAATATCACTTTGCAGAGTGATTTTTACATGCATAAATTCCTTGATTCTTTGATGAAATTTCTAAAATTGTTACAAATACAATATATTTTTGGAAGAGAGCATAGTTGGCCTCAGGATTTCCTGAAGAAGTGCATTTCTCCTTCTAGTAATTATTGGAGTTTCTCATGATATTCCTTTCTGAATAGTATAAATAGAATTTTATGATCATGGTGTTTTGTTTAATTCAGGGATGGGTACTTTTGGCCAGTTTGTGTATTTTTTACATCTTAAACCTAGTTTGTTCTAAGTTTGATGAAACGTCTAGCCTGAAGGGATTTTCCTTTAACTTACAAGTCCTGTACTTTGAGAAGGAAACTCAATCCATGTATTTCTGATTCGTTTATACTGAAGTCATTAACATGCTGTCATGTATACTCTCTGTCTTTAAAATAAGCTTTTGTTTTATATATAATATATAAAATACATAATATATAGTGGAGCTATATGTAACTTTGTTCTGTATTTTCTAAGTCTCCTGTAAATGTGTTATCATACTTTCATTATTTAAAAAATAAAAAAGAGAGAGAAAAATTAAAAAATAAAGAAAAGATAAATAAAATGACCAGGAATAGTGAAAATTGGTAAACAGTTCAAAATATTTTTTTGTATTAAAAATGACTTAATAGATTATGCATGAACTGCAAAATGGGCTTTTACTTAAAAGAGTACTTTTAAACTTATTTCTTGTTTAAAATCTTTTATGTAAAAGCTATATCCTCAAATATAATGACTGAAGTATCTTGAAATCAGAGTGCATTTTAGCTTGATTATGACTTGTCTACATGCAGGATACATAGTATATGATTGACACAATTATCTAAATAATTAAGGGCAGATAATAGTTTTGTCTTAAATATACAAACAATTATCCAGTTAGGGGAACAAAAAATTAGACAGCCGAATGGGATTGTTAAGTAATGTTTTTATGATTTAAGTGTAAATGAATCATAAACATTAGGATTAAATTTCCTCTGAAAATATCTTGTGTTTAAAATCTGTGGAGAAGTATACTTGGCAGGGTATATTTTGAGTTTTGGTAAAACCAAAAACTCATGAAAATTGTTTGAGATAGTTTGCTGAAACAAAATCTGGGTCTTCCCATATAACAAGCATGCAACTAAAATAATTAGCTGACAGTTTGAAGCTACAAATATATTTGTCAGAAATTCCTTGACCATTATACTCAGTCACTTCAGTCATGTCTGACTCTTTGCAACCTCATGGACTGTAGCAGCCCCCTGCCCCCAGGTTTCTCTATCCATGGGATTCTCCAGGCAAGTATACTAGACTGGGTTGCCACCCATCCCCCAGGGCACCTTCCTGACCCATGGATTAAACTCACATCTCCTGTGACTCCTGCACTTCAGGCAGATTCTTTACCCACTGAGCCACAGGAGAAGCCCATTGCCAGTCATTTATTCATGCATTAAATTAATTTTGTTTGAACTACTGCTATGTGTTAGTCATTGTGCTGGGTTCTAAGTTTACAAAGGAGAACAAGAGAGTCTTGCTTTTTACCCAGTGGGGTTTATAGGTTCTTAAGGAAATTAATAGGTAATAATGAATGCCACTCCTCAACTCTCTGCAGTGGAGTTGTTGTTGCTGATGTTGTTCAGTCACTAAATTGTGTCCGACTCTTTGCAACCCCATGAACTGCAACATACCAGACTCCCCTGTCCTGCCCAGAGTTTGCTCAAATTCATGTCCATTGAGTTGGTGATGCTATCTAACCATCTCACCCTATGCCATTCCGAGGATGGAATGGCATCCATTCCAAGGATGGAAAGTTTAAAAAAGATCCGTCTGGTCTTTGTATGTATCCTTTCTTTAAAAATGGTGGGACTGTCTCTTTGATGAACTGTATTTTCTCTATTGAGAAAATAGATTAGGAGTCAAGATATAAGGGAGGAATGGCTTGAAAAAGTAATGGTTATTATTGCCATGTGACACGATTGCTTCTCTCCTATTATCAGTAAGGACAGGAAAGAGAAAACTCAACTATTGGTTCAGTGCCCACTCATGTGACATCCTGAACAACATTCACAACCTAGTTGACTTTTCTGGATAGAGACATTTTCAAGAATAGTGTCAAGGAAGGAGAAATTTAGAAGTGATGAATCAGAGATGTAGAGGATAAAGAAAGAAGCAGTAGCCAATAGGCAAGAAAGTAGAAAGATTTGTGGATGAAATCTAATGAAATTGAAAAGATCTGTGGGAAAGTCAGAAAACTGTGGTCTTAAAAGTAGAGAGAACACATTTCCAGTTTCAGAAGTGGAACATTTCTGAGTATGTCCAATGAGAAGGATAGTAAGTGGAGTAAAAAAGATAAGTTCAAAGATTATTCTCTTTAGGTTTGGATAAGTCATCCAGTAGGTGATGACATTACTCAGAATACCAAGACAAAAATGATTTCAACAAATGCCAAATGTTTTATTAAATCAAGGGAACTGACCAGGAGAATAATAGAAGATAATATCAAAATTGAGTAAAGACTGTATAGTCAATTGGGGGGAATACTCTGGTGGTTCAGTGGTTAGACTCCTGCACTTCTACTCTAGGGGGCATGGATTTGATCCTTGGTCGAGGAACTCAGATCCCACATGCTGTGTGGCATGACCAAAAAATAACCCCTCGCCCCAAATAGTCAATCAGCAAGAGCTTCAAGAAAACAGATGCATTTATTTACTTCTTTGTTGATGTAAACATGAGGGACTCCTTAACTGAAAGTTGTTTGGAAACCCTGAAATACGCAGTGTGTTGGAAAAAGAGAGACTGCACTTTGGAAAACAGGGAGAATTTATAGAAAGAGTCAGTGTCCAGTTAAGTCAATCTGAAAGAGATGATTAATAGCGAACAAGTGTTATAGAGGGATTTGTCTAGCTAATAGACAAAGAAGTCCATATAATGAATGTGAGGAATAGTAAGATCTTTGTGGTTTGGACCTTGAACTAGACTATTAAGTCCCAAATTTACTTTTACTTTAATATCAGGGGGATAAAAGCACTAGAGCTCTTTAGCCTGTAAAAATCAACATATTGCCTGAATTTACTTCACTTCATAGGTATAGATCTTGCATTAATATCCTGTTGTCAGTATATCATCTGATTTTTAAATGTCTTGGATTTAAAGCCTAAGTGTACTTTGCCAAGAAAATATCATCTGGGATTTTAGGCACGTTTATTTTAGGAGAAATACAGTCCTTGTGTTTATGATTCATTTACACTTAAAATACTGTTAAGAGAAACCTATAATACATCCAAGATAGTTCTTGTCATTCAAGAATCTTTTTAAGAGTTTTATTTCAGTTTTGTAACTGTAAAGATTAAACCGTATCTAATTTGAAAAGTTAAGAGATATGACTTCTTAATTTAGGGAGTGACACAACCACATTGAACCTACAGCACTAGAAAGGACTTTGGGTATCATCTAATAGCCTTATTATAAAAGAAACTGAGAAGCAGAGGAATCACCTGACATACCTATAATCACACTTAACTTAGGGAAGAACCAAACCAAATAATTTAGGTGGTTTTAATTAGTATTTTACTTTAGAGCACATAAGCACTTAGCACAGAGTTTTGAACATAATAAATGCCAAATAAATATTTAATGAATATATCAATGTCACTGGGATTCCACCTATCAGATAAATGTATTCTGGTTTGCCATTTGGCATATTTACTCTGTGTGTGTGTGTGTGTGTGTGTGTGTGTGTGTGTGTGTGTGTGTGTGTGTGTGTGTTTGTGCGCTCAGTCTCTCAGTCGTGTCTGACTCTTTGAGACCCCATGGACTGTAGTCCGCCAGGCTCCTCTGTCCATGGAATTTTCCAGGCAAGAATGCTAGAGTGGGTTGCCATTTCCTCCTTCAGGGGATCTTCCTGACTGAGGGATAAACTGTATCTCCTGCATTGGCAGGTGGATTCATTAATATTGAGCTCCCTAGAAAGCTGTACCTGTAATCATACTCAACTTAGGGAAGAACTGAACAAAATAAGTCAGGTTGTTTTAATTAATGTTTGGCTTTAGAGCACATGAGCACTTAGCACAGAGTTTTAAACATAATAGGGGCCAAATAATGCTTAATGAATAGATCAATGTCACTGGGACTCCACCTATCAGATAAATGTGTACTAGTTTGCCATTTGACATATTTATTATCTTCCTCAAATGAGGAGCCTAATGGACTTTGTACCAGATTTGCTTATCAGAAATAATTACTGGCCTCTAGAAACTGTGACCTCAAAAATAACAAAGTGAATGCAATGTTCACATGTTAAAGAGATTTATTACATTGATATATAAAGATATAAGTGTCATTTTGTCTCTATTAGTATGAGAATGTCTATTAATCAAAATGTACACATTACAATAAGTGAAATACCAGTATTTATTGCAAGTTTATGGACAATGCTTATGGAAGAGAAGGATTTGAAGAGAAAATGACTTCATTTTAAATATTGCTTTTTTTGTGATAATCTTAAAGATACAGATAATCATAGTACCTCTTTCAGAAGGACTAAATTAAATAATGCTTCTGCATATAGATCAAGTTGAACCTTGAAATGAGAATTGCAATAAGATCCTGAATTCTGGGTTCTATCCTTAGTTAAGAGATGCTACTACATTTCCTTTTTAATTGTAGATCTCAATCAGAGAATTTTCATACATCATCATTTCCCATAGGCTTTCTCTTTTATGAGAGCAGTTTTCCTATATGAACTTCTATATTCTACTTGGAATGCTTTTAAAGATCACAGCCTTGTCTTGGTAAAAGGACTTCTGTAATTCAATGAAGCTATGAGCCCATACTTTACAGATGGTCACCCAAGACAGATGGGTCATAATGAAGAATTCTGACAAAATGTGGTTCACTGGAGGAGGGAATGGCAAACCACTCAAGTATTCTTGCTGAGAGAACTTCATGAACAGTATGAAAAGGCAAAAAGATATGACACTGGAAGCACCCGAGGCCATATGTTCAGTGTGTTAATGGGAAAGGGTGGAGAGCAGTTACTAATAGCTCCAGAGAATGAAGCATCTGGGCCAAAGCAGAAACAGCACTCAGTTGGGATGTGCCTGGTGGTGAAAGTAAATTTCGACGTGGTAAAGAACAATATTGCACAGGAACCTGGAACTTTACATCTATGAATCAAAGTAAATTGGAAGTGGTCAAGTGGGAAACGGCAGTAGTGAACATTAGCATCTTAGGAATCAGTGAATGAAAATGGATGGGAAGGGGTGAATTTAATTCAGATGGCCATTATCTCTACTATAGTGAACAAGAATCTCTAGAGGAAGTGGAGTAGGCCTCATAGTCAACAAAAGAGTCCAGAATACAGTTCAGTTCAGTTCAGTTCAGTTCAGTCATTCAGTCATGTCCAACTCTTTGCAACCCTATGAACCACAGCATGCCAGGCCTCCCTGTCCATGACCAACTTCTGGAGTCCACCCACCATGTCCATTGAGTCAGTGATGCCATCCAACCATCTCATCCTCTGTTGTCCCCTTCTCCTCCTGCCCTCAATCTTTCCCAGCATCAGGGTCTTTTCAAATGAGTCAGCTCTTCATATCAGGTGGCCCAAGTATTGGAGTTTCAGCTTCAACATCAGTCTTTTCAATGAACACCCAGGACTGATCTCTTTTAGGATGGACTGGTTGGATCTCCTTGCAGTCCAAGGGACTCTCAAGAGTCTTCTCCAACACCACAGTTCAAAAGCATCAATTCTTCGGTGCTCAGCTTTCTTTATAGTCCAACTCTCACATCCATATATGACCAGTGGAAAAACCATAGCCTTGACTAGACTGACCTTTGTCGGCAAAGTAATGTCTCTGCTTTTCAATATGCTATCTAGGTTGGCCATAACTTTCCTTCCAAGGAGTAAGCGTCTTTTAATTTCATTGTTGCAATCACCATCTGCAGTGATTTTGGAACCCAGAAAAATAAAGTCAGCCACTATTTCCACTGTTTCCCCATCTATTTGCCATGAAGTGATGGGACCAGATGCCATGAACTTAATTTTCTGAATGTTGAGCTTTAAGCCAGCTTTTTGACTCTCCTCTTTCACTTTCATCAAGAGGCCTTTTAGTGCTTCTTTTTTTTTTTTTATTGTTTTTGCCATACAATGACATGATATCACCATGGGTTTACATATGCTTCCCCTCCAGAACCCCCCTCCCTACTCCCTCCCCTCCGGGAAATCTCACTGCACCAGCCCCGAGCATCAATCCTGGGCTGGCGATTGATTAGACATATGATAATTAACATGTTTCAATGCCCTTCTCCCATATCATCCCACCCTTACCCTCATCCACAAAGTCCACGAGTCTATTCTATACATCTGAGTTCCTTTTGCTGTCTCGCATGCTGGGTTCTCGTTACCGTCTTTCTAAATTCCATATATATGCGTTAATATACTGTATTGTTGTTTTTGCTTCTGGCTTACTTCACTCTGGATAATGGGCTCCAGTTTCGTCCATCTGAGTAGAATTGCTTCAAATGAATTTTTTTTTTAATGCTGAGTAATATTCCATTGTGTATATGTACCACAGCTTTCTTATCCATTCGTCAGTTGATGGGCATCTAGGTTGCTTCCATGTCCTGGCTATTGTAAACAATGCAGCGATGAACATTGGGGTACACGTGGCTCTTTCAATTCTGGTTTCCTCGGTGTATATGCCCAGCAGTGGGATTGCCGGGTCATATGGCAGGTCTATTTGCAGCTTTTTAAGGAACCTCCACACTGTTTTCCATAGTGGCTGTACTAGTTTGCATTCCCACCAACAGTGTAAGAGGGTTCCCTTTTCTCCACATCCTCTCCAGCATTTATTGCTTGTAGACTTTTGGATGGCAGCCATTCTGACTGGTGTAAAGTGGTACCTCATTGTGGTTTTGATTTGCATTTCTCTGATAATGAGTGATGTTGAACATCTTTTCATGTGTTTGTTAGCCATTTTTATATCTTCTTTGGAGAAATGTCTGTTAAGTTCTTTGGTCCACTTTTTAATTGGGTTGTTCATTTTTCTAGAATGGAGCTGCAGGAGTTGCTTGTATATTTTTGAGATTAATTGTTTGTCTGTTGCTTCATTGGCTATTATTTTCTCCCATTCTGAAGGCTGTCTTTTCACCTTGCTTATAGTTTCCTTTGTTGTGCAAAAGCTTTTAATTTTAATTAGGTCCCATTTGTTTATTCGTGTTTTTATTTCCAGTATTCTGGGAGGTGGGTCATGGAGTATCCCGCTTTGGGTTATGGTAGAGAGTGTTTTGCCTATGTTATCCTCTAGGAGTTTTATAGTTTTCTGGTCTTATGCTTAGATCTTTGATCCATTTTGAGTTTATCTTTGTGTATGGTGTTAGAAAGTGTTCTAGTTTCATTCTTTTACAAGTGGCTGTCCAGTTTTCCCAGCACCACTTGTTAAAGAGGTTGTCTTTTCTCCATTGTATATCCTTGCCTCCTTTGTCAAAGATAAGGTGTCCATAGATGCGTGGATTTATCCCTGGGCTTTCTATTCTGTTCCATTGATCTATATTTCTGTCTTTGTGCCAGTACCATACTGTCTTAATGACTGTGGATTTGTAGTATAGCCTAAAATCACATGATTATCTCAATAGATGCAGAGAAAGCCTTTGACAAAATTCAACATCCATTTATGATAAAAACCCTCCAAAAAGTAGGAATAGAAGGAACATACCTCAACATAATAAAAGCTATATATGACAAACCCACAGCAAACATTATCCTCAATGGTGAAAAGCTGGAAGCATTCCCCCTGAAATCAGGAACAAGACAAGGGTGCCCACTCTCACCACTACTTTTCAACATAGTTTTGGAAGTCTTGGCCACAGCAATCAGAGCAGATAAAGAAATCAAAGGAATCCAGATTGGAAAAGAAGAAGTAAAACTCTCTCTGTTTACAGATGACATGATCCTCTATATTGAAAATCCTAAAGACTCTACGAGAAAATTACTAGAGCTAATCAGTGAATATAGCAAAGTTTCAGGATACAAAATCAACACACAGAAATCCCTGGTATTCCTATACACTAACAGTGAGAAATCAGAAAGAGAAATTAAGGAAACAATTCCTTTTAGTTCTTCTTCACTTCCTGCCATAAAGGTGGTGTCGTCTGTGTATCTGAGGTTATTGATATTTCTCCAGGCCATCTTGATTCTAGCTTCTTACTCCAGCCCAGCATTTCTCATGATGTACTCTGTACATAAGTTAAATAGGCAGGGTAATAACATACAGCCTTGACATACTCATTTACCTATTTGGAACCAGTCCATTGTTCCATGTCCAGTTCTAACTGCTGCTTCCTGACCTGCATACAGATTTCTCAAGAGGTAGGTCAGGTGGTCTGGTATTCCCATCTCTTGAAGAATTTTCCACAGTTTATTGTGATCCACACAGTCAAAAGGTTTGGCATAGGCAATAAAGCAGAAATAGATGTTTTTCAGGAACTCTCTTGCTTTTTCAGTGATCCAGGGATCATTGGATTTTTCAGTAATCCAAAATGTAATATTTGAGTGCAAGCTCAAAAATGACAGAATGATCTCAGTTCATTTCTAGTGCAAACCATTCAACATTATGATAATCCAAGTCTATTCCCCAACCACTAATACTGAAGAAGCTGAAGTTGACTGGTTCTATGCAGATTTATAAGGCATTCTAGAACTAACACCCAAAAAAGATATGCTTTTCACCATAGGGGATTGGAATGCAAAAGTCAAGAGATACCTGGAGTAACAGACAAGTTTGGCCTTGGAGTACGTAATGAGACAAGGCAAAGACTAACAGTTTTGTCAAGAGAACACACTGGTTATAGCAAACATGTTCTTCCATCAGCAGATGCTCAATATGAAATCAGATTGATTATATTCTTTGCAGATGCAGATCGAGAAACTCTGTACAGTCAGCAAAAATAAGACCTGGAGCTGACTGTGGCTCAGATGATGAGCTCCTTGTTGAAATATTAAATTCTGTTTAATTGAAGAAAGTAAGGAAAATCACTAGGCCTTTCATGTGTGACCTAAATCAAATCCCTTATGATTATGCAATGGAGATGATGAACAGATTCAAGGAATTAGATCTGGTAGACAGTGTGCCTGAAGAACTGTGGATGGAGGTTCAGTACTATACTGGACAGGTTGGTACCACTGGAGGTGGTACTGAGATGGAGGTACTGTACAGGTTCACTGTACAGTAGGCAGTTACCAAAACCATCCTCAGGAAAAAGGGATGCAATAAAGCAGAGTGATTGTCTAGGAGGCTTTGCAAATAGGTGAGTAAAGAAGAGAAGCAAAAGGCAAGAAAGAAAGATAAAGATATCCCCAATTAATACAGTTCCAGAGAAGAACAAGGAGATAAAATAAGAAGACCTTCTTCAATGACCAATGCAGGGAAATAGAGGAAAACAATATATTGGGAAAGACTAGAGATCTTTTCAAGAAAATTGAAGATACCAAAAGAATATTTCTGGGAAGAATGGACATGATACAGGACAGAAAGGGTTATGGACCTGACAGAAGCAGAAGTGATTTTAAAAAGGTGGCAGGTATACACAGAAGAACTATCCAAAAAAGGTCTTAATGACCATGATAACCACAATGGTATAGTCACTTACCTAGAGTCAGACATCCTGGAGTGTGAAATAAAATGGGTCTTAGGAAGCATTGCTATGAACAAAGCTAGTGAAAGTGACTTAATTCTAGCTGAACTATTTAAATTCCTAAAAGATAATACTGTTAAAGTGCTGCACTCAGTATTTCAGCATATTTGGAAAACTCAGCAATGGCTTCAGGACTGGAAAAGGTAGGTTTTAATTCTAATCCCAAAGTAGAACAATGCCAAAGAGTGTTCAAAGTACCATATAGGTGTGCTCATTTCACATGGTAGCAAAACAATGCTCAAAATCCTTCAAGCTAGGCTTCAACAGTACGTCAACTGAGAACTTCCAGATGAAGTCCTTTTCTGGATTTAGAAAAGGCAGAAGACCCAAAGATCAAATTGCCAGCATCCGTTGGATCATAGAGAAAGCAAGGGAATTCTGGAAAAAATATCTATTGCTACACTAAAGCCTTTAAATGTGTGGATAACAACAAACTGTGGAACATTCTTAAAAAGATGGGAATTTCAGACCACCTTACCTGCATCCTGAGAAATCTGTATGCAGATCAAGAATGGTTAGAACTGTACATGGAACAACTAACTGGTTCAAATTTGTGAAAGGGATATGAGAAGGCTGTATATTGTCATCTTGCTTATTTAACTTATATGCAGAACTGTTGTTGTTCTTGTTCAGTCACCCAATCATGTTTGACTCTTTGTGACCCCATGGACTACAGCACACCAGGCCTCCCTGTCCCTCACCATCTCCTGGAGTTTGCTCAAGTTCATGTTCATGGCATCAGTGATGCTGTCCAGCCATGTCATCCTCTGACAACCTCTTTTCCTTCTGCCCTCAATCTTTCCCAGCATCAGGGACTTTTCCAGTGAGTTGTCTGTTCGCATCAGATGACCAAAATACTGGAGCTTCAGCTTCAGCATCAGTCCTTCTGGTGACTATTCAGGGTTGATCTCCCTTAAGATTGACTGGTTTGATCTCCTTGCAGTCCAAGAGACTTTCAGGAGTCTTCTCCATCACCACAGTTTGAAGACATATGTTCTTTGGTGTTCTACCTTCTTTGTGGTCCAGTTCTCACAACCATACCCCTGAGAAGACCGTAGCCTTGACTATACAGACCTTCGTCGACAGAGTAATGTCTTTGCTTTTCAACGCACTGTCTAGGTTGTCATTGCTTTCCTGCCAAGAAGCAATCGTCTTCTGATTTCACAGCTGCAGTCACCATCATCAGTGATTTTGGACCTTAGGAAGAGGAAAACTGTCACTGCTTCCACTTTTTCCCCTTCTATTTTCCATACAGTAATGGGGCCAGATTTCATGATCTTAGTCTTTTTTTAATATTTAGGCTTAAGCTGACTCTTTCACCCTCCTCCTTAACCCTCATCAAGAGGCTCTTTAGTTCCTCTTTGCTTTCTGCCATTAGAGTGGTATCATCTGCATGTATGAGGTTGTTGATGTTTTCCCCACCTATCTTGATTCCAGCTTGTAACTCATCCAGCCTGGCATTTCTCATGATGTATTCAGCATATAGGTTAAACAAACAGAGTGACAGCAGACAGCCCTGTTGTACTCCTTTCTCGATTTTGAACCAATCAGTTGTTCCCATACAGGGTTCTAACTTTTGCTTCTTGACCTGCATACAGGTTTCTGCCTATCTACTTTGGTTGTGGAAGCAGATATGCAGAGTACATCATGCAAAATGCTGCAGGGCTGGATGAACCACAAGCTGGAATCAAAATTGCTTGAAGAAATATCAACAACCTCAGATATGCAGATGATATCAGTCTAATGGCAGAAAGTGAAGAACTGAAGAGCCTCTTGATGAAAGTGAAAGAGGAGAGTGAAAAAGTTGACTAAAACTCAGCATTCAAAAAACTAAGATCATGGCATCTGGTCCCATCACTTCATGGCATATAGAAGGGGAAAAAGTGGAAGTAGTGACAGATTGTCTTTTCTTGGGTTCCATATCACTGTAGCCATGAAACTGAAAGATGCTTGTTCCTTGGAAGGAAAGCTATAACAAACCTAGACTGCATATGAAAAAGCAGAGACATCATTTTTCAAAAAAGACATTGCATGTTAAAAATGTCAACAGTGGTCTGTATAGTCAAACCTGTGTTTTTTCCAGTATTCATATACAGATGTGAGAGTTGGACTGTACAGAAGGCTGAGCATTAGCCATGATGCCTTTGAATTGTGGTGCTGGAGAAGACTCTTGAGAGTCCTTGGACTGCAAGGAGATCAAATCAGTCATCCTAAAAGAAGTCAACACTGACTATGAATTGGAAGGACTGATGCTGAAGCTCTGATACTTTGACCACCTGATGCGAAGAGCTGACTCATTGGAAAAGTCCTTGATGTTGGGAAAGATTGTAGGTAAAAAGAGAAGGGGGCAGCAGAGTATGAGATGATTGGATGGCATCACCGACTCAATGGATATGAATTTTAGCAAATTCCAGGAGATAGTGAAGAACAGGGGAGCCTTGTGTGCTGCAGTCCATGGGGTCAGGTATGACTTAGTGACTGAACAACAGCAACAATAAATGAGAATTATGCATGATGACCATATTAAGTGATTCTGACCATTCCCTTGGTGATATGCTCTAGATGATCAGCATATAGGTCAGAATGAAGGTATCCTCATGACCTGTTTCTATTTGTGGGTTGTCATTGGAAAAGCACTAGACATTGAGTTGGAAGACTGACCTAAGTTTGACAGAAAAGGCTGCTTATGCCACTTGCTAACTGTATGACTTTGAATCTAACTTTTCTGAGCCCCCTATAAAATAGAGATAATAATACAAACCACAGGTGTTTTAGATATTAGATGACATGTGCCTGTGTGCTGTGCTCAGTTGCTCAGTCATGTCTGACTCTTTGCACCCTCATAGCTGTAGTTCACCAGACTCCTCTGTGCCAGCAAGAATATTGGAATGGGTTGCCATTTTTCTACTCCAGGCGATCGTCCTGAACCAGGGAGTGAACCAGCATCTCCTTCACTGGCAATTGGATTCTTTACCACTGAGCCACTTGGGAAGCATCGATGACATAGTATATTACAAAAAGCCTAGCACTGTGCCTGACACTCAGTCAGATCTTAATACAAATCCCTGTACTCCTCCTTCATCCTATCATTTAATTAAAGCAATTTTCAGATTCTTTAAAGAAGAATGTAAACAGCACCCCCAAAAAAAGAGTGGAGAAGGAGGAATACTTCTATCTTAATCATCTAAGGGAACAATGAAAGTATGACTGATTCGTGTTTTTGTATGGTAGAAATCAACATGAAATTGTAAAGCAACTTTCTACCAATTAAGTAAAAAACAGTTCACATGGACTATCTGTTATTCTCATTACATGTTAAAAAATAGCAAACCTTGTAAATTTTTTAAGCATTAAATATTAATGTCTAATGCTGCCTGATGATGGGTGTAACACTTTGGAATGGTTCTTAAAAATCGCATCATAATTGGGTAACATAGTCAAGTTGAATGGTGGAAAATCAGCTTCTATTCCAACCCTTTAACTTTGTGAAATGATCACAAAAGAGAGATGAGAAAAAATATGAAATTTATTTGTGACATGGGCATGGTAGTACAGCATAGTGAGTAATCAAGTTTCATAGCATTATAGAGTATTAGAAAGACATTACTGGAATCTTTTAGATTTCTGCTGTGCTTTCTTACTGCAGACCTTAAAGTGTCTGTCCTGTTGCCTACATGGCTTCCATCAAATGTGAAACTGTTTGGAGAGCTAACCTTAGGAGTGTAATCTTTTCAGGCGGCTTTATCATCATCACCTACTCACCATGTCATTTCCACTAGGTAGGGAGTCACCTGTGCAGATAAGCCTGAAACTAACTACTGGGTGTTACAGGTACCAGGGGAAATTTGTTTTAGCTTTAAAACAAATTAAACATCATTTAACTTCTTGGTCATATGTATAACAGAATCGAAAACTTTATTTCGAACACCTGGAAAGATGTAATTTATGTGTTATCTGAATAATTAAAGAATGGCTTTTGAAAAATTATATTATTTTGGACAATTCACAAGTCAGATTTCTAAGAGTGTGTAATGTGTAACTGTGAGGTAATGAGCTTTTTCTTTGTACTCCAGAAATTCTGTTGATTTATTTTGGTGGTCACTGATATCACTCTATTGAAAAGGTAAAATTCAGACAGGATATATACTATTTTACGTTCAAATAAAAGTGTTTCTAAGCTGAAACTAGCAAATCCATAGAGAATGAGAACATGTCCAGCATTGTGTGTCTATCACTTAATTGCAAAAAAGCACCTAAGAAATAGTCACTAGCCAGACTTGGCATTCCTGATAAACATTGGACTAAAAAATCCTTGAGGAAAGGCTTTCTGATCTACTTTTCTTTTCATCCATTATGTACAGTGCAAAAATTTTTATTCTAATGTCAGAGTCTGCAACACTGCAGTGAAAATTGTTCTTAAGTAAGTTTTCTGGCAAATGTTAAGAGCATCTTCTCATTTCCTTCCGATCTAACTCTAAAATATTTATATGCGGTAGGCATAGTATTTTCTTTCATTGGCACTTGAGGTCTAAACTTTTACAGTCATGTGCAACATTCACCTTTGTTTTCTATACCCTCATTTGAGGATCATGCATAAAGGGCCTTCAGTGTGGGAAGTTGAACAGTTAGATTGTTACATCCTGCACAGAATAAAGGCCAGCTCCCTTCAGGGTGGAAATCAGCAGTACCCTTTGTAATGGGAGTTGATTATCCATTCACTCCTTCTTTCAACAAGCATTTGTGGGCCGGGCCTTATGCTGGATGTTGGGTGTAGAGAAATAAATACGACAAATTACAGGGAGCCTCTGATATTAAGGAAAGTCAGCAGTAGTTTTTGTTTCCGTTTTTGTTTTCAAAAAGTTTTACATTGTTTTAAACATACTAGTTACTGGTTAAGAACTGAAATTTTTACATTACAGCATGTAACTTTAACCCATGTTTCCTCAGTCTCAGCATTAATGACATTTGTACCAGTTAATTCTTTGTTGTTGGGGGGAAGGCTGTCCTGTCCATTATAACATTTTTAGCAGCATTTGTCACCTCTACCAGTTAGATATCAGTACTGCCACTCCCTCCAGCTATGACAACCAAAAGTGTCTCCAGGTATTACTCTTAATTGAGAACAACTGCTTTAATTTGAAAATAGTTATAAGATACTGGAGCCCTCAAAATGACAATTATAATATACATATCTAAGGAACTAAAACATTTACTGTTTATGCTTATTTTAGATGGATCATTTTAAACATTAGCAAATGCTTAAGCCAAATATAGAAGCCAGAGTCTTTATTCAGGGTAAAATTTTCTCCTGGGAATATCATTCCTTTCTCACCAACCATGGTTATTATGTAGACCTGAACATTCTTAATCCCAGCTGCTAACATCCTGAATTATTCTTCCAGTCACTCAATTCAGATAAAGGAGCTCATCCAAGATCTGATTAGACTTAGCTGAGATCACCCATTTAACCACATGTTTCTGTTTCCCATAGCTGTAAAACATGTGTCTGAAGGACTAGTAAGACAGCATCTCACTTGTAAATTCTTTGTAAATATAGTAAATACTCAATGAACAGTTATTTGATATTTATTTTTATTTAATCATTTACTCCTACTCCTTACCTTTTTTTAATGGAAAAGATTTCAGGCAGATTTCAAAGAACAAGCAATATGAACAGCTAAAGAAAAGAAATTCATTGTTTAAAAAAGAAAAAGCAGTGTTATTAAAAATGAGTTAAACTGAAGCATGAGGTCAACACTCAAGTCATGTTCTCTCAGTTGCCAACGTTAGGCAACAAATTTGACTTTTAGCAGACATAGCAAAGAGGAAACCAAAACTAGTTATGTGATTCAGGGTGTCAAAATAAAGACAGTTGCTCCAGAGAAGTTCATCTATTTCTGTTAGTGAGAAATTTTGCATGTATATTCTCCTAAAGGGGGCAAGAGTGGTGTCCTGAACTACAGCTTCAACTACATTCACATAATAATAGGCATCATAATAAGCTTTATAGGTATAATAATAAGCTTAATAATAAGCTTTAAAAAGCAGTGTCTTATTAACACTGTCAATGTGAGGTGTTGGTATAATGTCAAAGTTCAATTTAGTAAAGATTACTAATAAGGCATTAGAACTGTGCTGTGCTTAGTCGCTCAGTTGTGTCCGACTCTTTGTGACCCCCTGTACTGTAGCCCACCAGGCTACTCTGTCCATTGTGATTCTCCAGGCAAAAATATTGGAGTGAGTGGCCATGCCCTCCTCCAGGGAATCTTCCCAACTCAGGGGTCAAACCTAGGTCTCCCACATGGCATTCAGATTCTTTACTCTCTAAACCAACATGGAAGCCCAGATGAATCCAAGTACAAATGAGGTTTTGTTGTTATTCAGTCACCCAGTCGTGTCTGACTCTTTGTGACCCCATGGACTGCAAATGGCAGGCTTCCCTGTCCATCACCAATTCCTGAAGCTTGCTCAAATTCGCGTCCATTGAGTCAGTAATGCCACCCAACCATCTCATCCTCTGTCATCCCCTTGTCCTCCTGTCTTCAATCTTTCCCAGCATCATGGTTTTCTAAGGAGTCAACTCTTTGCATCAGGTGGCCACAGTATTGGAGCTTCAGCTTCAGCATCAGTCCTTCCAATGAATATTCAGGATTGATTTTCTTTAGGATTGACTTGTTAATCTCCTTGCTGTCCAAGGGACTCTCAAGAGTCTTCTCCAACACCACAGTTTAAAAGCATCAATTCTTCAGTGCTCAGCCTTTTTTATGGTCCAACTCTCACATCCATATATGACTACTGGAAAAACTATAGCTTTGACTAGACGGATCTTTGTTAGCGAAGTATTATCTCTGCTTTTAATATACTGTCTAGGTTTGTCATAGCTTTTCTTCCAATGAGCAAACGTCTTTTAATCTCATGGCTGCAGTCACCATCTTCAGTGATGTTGGAGCCCAAGAAAATAAAGTCTGTCAGTGTTTCCCCATCTCTTTGACGTGAAGTGATGGGACTGGATGCCATGATTTTAGTTTTTTGAATTTTGAGTTTTAAGTCAACTTTTTCACCCTTCTCTTTCACTTTCATCAAGAAGCTTTTTAGTTCTTCTTCACTTTCTGCCATAAGGGTGGTGTCATCTGCATATCTGAGGCTATTAATGTTTCTCTCTGCAATCTTGATTCCAGCTTGTACTTCATCCAGCCCGGCATTTTGTATGATGTACTCTGCATATAAGTTAAATAAGTAAGGTGACAATATACAGGCTTGATGTACTCCTTTACCAAATTGGAACCAGCCTGTTCCATTCCTGGTTCTAACTGTTGCCTCTTGACCTGCATACAGATTTGCAGGAGGCAGGTAAGGCAGCCTGGTATTCCCATCTCTAAGAATTTTCCAGTTTGTTGTGATCCACACAGTCAAAGGCTTTAGCATAGTCAATGAAACAGATGTTTTTTCTGGAATTCTCTTGGTTTTTCTGTGATCCAACAGATGTTGGTAATTTGATCGCTGGTTCCTCTGCCTTTTTTAAACCCAGCTTGAACATGTGGAAGTTCTTGGTTCACATACTGCTGAAGCCTAGCTTGTAGAATTTTGAGCATTACTTTGCTAGCATATGAAATGAGTGCAATTGTGTCATAGTGTGAACATTCTTTGGCATTGCCTTTCTTTGGGATTGGAATGAAAACTCATCTTTCCAGTCCTGTGGCCACTGCTGTGTTTTCCAAATTTGCTGGCATATTGAATGTATTACTTTAACAGTATCATCTTTTAGGATTTGAAATAGCTCCACTGGAATTCCATCACTTCCACTAGCTTTGTTTGTAGTGATGCTTCCTAAGGCCCAGGTGACTTCATACTCCAGGATGTCTGGCTCTAGTTTTGAGTGATCACACCATTGTGTTTATCTGGGTCATTAAGATCTTTTTTATATAGTTATTCTGTGTATCCTTGCCATCTCTTCTTAATATCTTCTGCTTCTGTTAGGTCCATACCATTTCTCTTCTTTATTGTGTCCATCTTTGCATGAAATATTCCCTTGGTATGTCTAATTTTCTTGCAGAGATCTCTAGTCTTGCCTATTCTGTTGTTTTCCTCTGTTTCTTTGCGTTGTTCACTTAGGAAGGCTTTTTTATCTCTCTATTCTTTGTAACTCTCCATTCATATGGGTATATCTTTCCTTTTCTCCCTTTCCTTTTGCTTCTCTTCTTTTCTCAGCTATTTGTAAGGCCTCCTTAGCCAACCATTTTTCCATTTTGCATTTCTTTTCTTGGGGATGGTTTTGCTCATTGCCTCCTATGCAATGTAATTAATCTCTGTCTATGGTTCTTCAGGCACTCTGTCTATTAGATCTAATCTCTTGAATCCATTTGTCACTTCCAGTGTATAATTGTAAGGGACTTGATTTACGTCATACCTAATTGAGCTTCCCTTCAGCTTCCCTTGAGCTGGTAAAGATCTGTTTCCAATGCAGGAGACCTGGGTTCAATCCCTGGGTTGGGAAGAGCCCCTGAATAAAGGGAAAGGCTACTCACTCCAATATTCTGGCTTGGAGAAGTTCATGGACTGTACAGTCCTCAGATTTGCAAAGAGTCGGATAAGACTGAGTGACTTTCACTTTCACTTTCTGAATACCCCAGTGGTTTCCCCTACTTTCTTCAATTTAAGTCCGAATTTTACAATAAGGTGTTCATTATCTGAGCCATAGTCAGCTCCCGATCTTATTTTTGCTGACATGGGGACCCAGCTAAAGGACTGAGAATCCCCAGGGAAACAGACTCTTGGAGGACACAAACAAAACCTTGTATGTACCAGAATCCAGGAGAAGGGAACAGTGACCCCACAAATGACATTTGAGGGACTGCAGTACCAACCCTTCTCGGAATTCATTATTTCTAATACTTGTTCCAACTGATTTTGCCAAGTTGCCAATGGCTATTAGGTAGAAGTTATACAACGAAGAAATACTTGAAATGTGGGTACTTTATCTCATATGTTATTTTCACAGTCATATTTTTAACACTTGACCATGTTGAGAGGATTAATATTTTCCAGAATTTGAGTAGCCCATCAAGGCAATGTGCCTGCAAAGAAAGTTATTTATGCCAAAGACATTAATATCAAAGGCAAGAATAATTTAACTTGTTTGTCACAACTGCTCTTCCTGTCTGTGTTTCTCCCACATATTAATTAAGAACTACCTTTCTGGGCTTTAAAACTCATCGAATTATTGGAGATATATATATATATATATATATATATATATATATATATCACATGATAATTATGCATAGTTTTTTCCTGCAAGCATATAAACTCTTTGAGGGCAGAAATAGTCTATCTTTGTCCCTTTTGTATACTACTTAATGTAAAGTAAATTTTTGTTGACTGATGATTTGTTCCTGATAATATTAATCATTTATCTCTATCCCTAGTGGGTGGTACATTGGCTAATACATGGTAGACATTCAACCAAAGTTTGAAAAATGTTGTTATTAAGATAGTTCAGGAGAACTTTATTCAGTGAAAAAGAATTTCACTGTTAACAGTCACAGGAACTCCCTAAAATATCAGTAACCAGGGTTACAAATATCCACATGTAAAGAAATTTCACAAACAACATTAGAATGCATTGGAAGAAAGGGATATTCAAAAGAGCACAAGCTGTTCTGTAAATACCGAGTCTCCTCCTCCAGTGTAGCTGAAGATGGTCTGTATGGTGGTGGGGAAGTCGTACTCCTGAAACCACATGCTTAATTTCTCACTGTATGCCAAGGGTCAACAGCCTTACCTTGTGAAGGGAAAATAAAAACTGTTTCTGTATTTACCTAGCAGATAGCCTGGCTACAGCTGGAGTGCCCTTATTTCTGGAGTGGTTATGTTCCCTTATTCCTATGAACCAAAGAATATACTTCCTAATAGAAATAATGGTATACATTTTGACTGGCTTCCTGGGTCAGCCTATAATATAGGTCTAACTCATTAAATGGCTGAAATACTACTTTTTTTTGCATTCAAAGTTCTAGAATGCAATATGTGGTCAATTTATTTATACCACTGTATTCTAACTACAGTATGGATTAAATAGATTTCTGTAGACTAACCTGAGAGCCTGAGCAGTAAATAATTGCAAACTTTCATCTGAAATATGGTTCTCTGTGATTTTAATTAATTAATTTATTAATAAATTTTCTGAAGACTTTTCTATGTACATCCAGAACATTACCAGTAAGTGGTTGTCATAGCCCTAAGCAGAAAACAGTGCAGCAGTGAGAAGCATCTCTGTAAACTGATAATTGTTATTTAATGTAGAACTTTGTTAGAGAGGAAGTTAGCATGCAGTGCTCTGAAACACCAAAGAAGGAGACTGCCTAATGGAGGACTTGAACCTGTCTTGAAGAATTAGAAAGAACTTATCATAGTAGAAGGGTATAGAGGACATTCTAAGCCAGAGATTTATTGCATGCAGAAGCCCCAGAGTTCTGAAAGGCATGTTGTTTAGGAATGATTGGAAGAAATCCAGTAGCAATAGATAATGAGAAATGATGAGAGATGTAGAAAATGCTTTTCAGAGCCTTGATTGAAAAGTTACTATAATAGAGACTGAAATGTTTCTAGAAGGAATTCAGTAATGGTTATGCAGAAGAGTGACTGGATATGAGTTGTTTTGTAGGAACTCTGGGAGCAGAAATATCCATTAGAAAGCTCATGAAGATGTGTAATTGAGAAACAGTGGTAGTCTTATTTATGGCAGTGATGGCAGCAGAGTTTCAAAGGAGAAACTTCATGCAAGAAATAGTATGGAAGCAGACTTAGTAAAATTTGATGGCCAACTGGGGAGGCAGTGGCAGAGGACAGGATGCCTAATGATGCTGGAAGGAATGGGGGAAATAAGAGTAGAGAATACTGAAGAGATTTGTATTTGAGGATTATAGGAAATTATTGCTCATGAAATATAGGAGAATGAGTGGATTTGAAATGATGGATCATGAGTAAGTGATATATGGAAGCGAAATTACAGTTCTAAAACTTAGGTGCCTACATCATTTTCTAAAAATCTCTTCCAAGCATCAGTCTTTCCTTTTGCTTATTTAATATCTTGGGATCCAATGAAATGATTGATTTTCTCAAATGTACCTTCCAAACCAGGCACAATGACCATCCCTGCCTTGAGCCCCCACTCTGCACCATTCAGACAGTTATATTTCATTTATTGTTTTAATTAAAAGTTGTCAAGACAATTTTCTTATATGAAATATGATTTTGGCACTTGGAATAAATGAAGAAATGAATGAATAGTAAATTGGGTTTTGGTCCAAGGTGGCAGTGCAGGAAGGTATAGAACTCATTTCCTCCCAGTTCAGTTCAGCTCAGTCACTCAGTCGTGTCCAACTCTTTGCGACCCTATGAATTGCAGCACGCCAGGCCTCCCTGTCCATCACCAACTCCCAGAGTCCACCCAAACCCATGTTCATCGAGTTGGTGATGTCATCCAGCCATCTTATCCTCTGTCGTCCCCTTCTCCTCCTGCCTCCAATCCTTTCCAGCATTAGGGTCTTTTCCAATGAGTCAACTCTTCGCATCAGGTGGCCAAAGTATTGGAGTTTCAACTTCAGCATCAGTCCTTCCAATGAACACCTAGGATTGGTCTCCTTTAGGATGGACTGGTTGGATCCCCTTGCAAAGGGACTCTCAAGAGTCTTCTCCAAAATCACAGTTCAAAAACATCAATTCTTAGGTGCTCAGCTTTCTTTATAGTCCAACCCTCACATCCATACATGACCACTGGAAAAACCATAGCCTTGACTAGATGGGACCTTTGTTAGCAAAGTAATGTCTCTGCTTTTCAATATGCTATCCAGGTTGACCATAACTTTCCTTATAAGGAGTAGGCATCTTTTAAATTCATTGTTGCAGTCTCCATCTGCAGTGACTTTGGAGCCCAGAAAAATAAAGTCAGCCACTGTTTCCACTGTTTCCCCATCCATTTCCCATGAAGTGATGGGACCAGATGGCATGATCTTAGTTTTCTGAATGTTGAACTTTAAGCCAACTTTTTAAGTTTCCTCTTTCACTTTCATCAAGAGGCTTTTTAGTTCCGCTTCACTTTCTGACATAAGGGTGGTGTCATCTGCTTATCTGAAGTTATTGATATTTCCCCCAGCAATCTTGATTCCAGCTGGTGCTTCTTCTAGCCCAGCGTTTCTCATGATGTAGTCTACATATACGTTAAATAAGCCTGGTGACAATATATAGCCTTGATGTACTCCTTTTCCTATTTGGAACCAGTCTGTTGTTTCATGTCCAGTTCTAACTGTTGCTTCTTGACCTGCATATGGTTTTGTCAAAAGGCAGGTCAGGTGGTCTGGTATTCCCATGTCTTGAGATGGCATTGTCAATAAAGCAGAAATAGATGTTTCTCTGGAACTCTCTTGCTTTTTTGATGATCCAGCGGATGTTGGCAATTTGATCTCTGGTTCCTCTGCCTTTTGTAAAACCAGCTTGAACATCTGGAAGTTCACGGTTCTCCTATTGCTAAAGCCTGGCTTGGAGAATTTTGAGCATTACTTTATTAGCATGTGAGATGAGTACAATTGTGCAATAGTTTGATCATTCTTTGGCATTGCTTTTCTTTGGGATTGGAATGAAAATTGACCTTTTCCAGTCCTGTGGCCATTGCTGAGTTTTCCAAATTTGCTGGCATATTGAGTTCAGCACTTTCACAGCATCATCTTTCAGGATTTGAAATAGCTCAACTGGAATTCCATCACTTCCACTAGCTTTGTTTGTAGTTATGCTTTCTGAGGCCCACTTGACTTCACATTCCAGGATGTCTGGCTCTAGGTGAGTGATCATACCATCATGATTATCTGGATCATGAAGATCTTTTTTGTACAGTTCTTCTGTGTATTCTTGCCACCTCTGCCTAATATCTTCTGCTTCTGTTAGGTCCATACCATTTATGTCCTTTATCAAACTCATCTTTGCATGAAATGTTCCCTTGGTATCTCTAATTTTCTTGATGCGATCTCTCGTCTTTCCCATTCTGTTGTTTTCTTCTATTTTGCATTGATCTCTGAGGAAGGCTTTCTTATCTCTCCTTGCTATTCTTTGGAACTCTGCATTCAAATGGGAATATCTTTCCTTTTCTCCCTTGCTTTTCACTTCTCTTCTTTTCTCAGCTATTTGTAAGGCCTCCTCAGACAGCCATTTTGCTTTTTTGCATTTCTTTTCCATGGGGATGTTCTTAATCCCTGTCTCCTGTACAATGTCATGAACCTCCGTCCATAATTCATCACAGAGATACACCAAATCAACATCTATATAAAGAGAAGTTGCTCCTGAAAAATAGCTGAGGGCTTATTGAACAAGTTTTGCACAAGAAATGATAGAGGAAACACATAGAGATGGGTAGGAAACTCAGAGATATGATATCAATGGGAACTCTATCCCTCGGACTACAGCCTGCAGGAGGAAGGGATATCACTGAAGGACCTGTGTGCAGACTCAGCCACCCTGGGAAACAGTGGAAAACAGTGGTTTGAAGGGCTTCTAAAGTGCATGTCCAGTAAATCCATTCATTAACCTTAGTAAATGGATGCCAAGTGGGCAGGGAACTGCTGGAATTGTCTCCAGAGTTGGAGATGCTGGGGAATACTATTTTTGCAATTCTCCTATGCCTTAATAGTGCCAGTGGGAACACTTTCCAGGCAGTGTAGCCAATTTGTCAGGGCTGCCCCAGAGTGCCACATTGCCCTGGCCCACACCAGCTATAGCCATCCCCCCGCCAAGGCAGCCCTGGCACTGCATGCCCTGGCCTCTCCTGCTCCACACTAGACAAATTTCTCACACCATATACAAAAATAAATTCAATACAGATTATAGACTTAAATTTAAGACTTGAAATCTTAAATTTCTAGAAGGAAACAGGCAGTATGCTATCTGACATTGGTCTTAGTAATAAGTTTTTGGGTGTGTCTCCCTAGGCAAGGGCAACAAAAACAAAAATTAAAAAATGGAACTACTTACATAAATACTTTTACTGAGCAAAAGAAATCATTAACAAAATGAAAGGGCAACCTACTGAATTGGAGAAGCTATTTAGAAATGATAAGAGGTTAACATCCAAAATATGTAAAGAATTCATATAACTCAATATGAAACAACAAATAGACTGATTTAAAAACTGGGCAGAAGACCCAGATAGACATTTTTCAAAGAAGACATATTGATGGCCAGTAGGCACATGAAAAGATGTTCAGTATCACTAATTATCAGAGAAATGCAAATCAAAATAACAGTGAGATACCACCTTATACTTATCAGAATGGCTATAGTAAAAAAGACAAAAAATAGCAGGTGTTGATGAGGATGTGGAGAAAAGGGAACCCTGTGCACTCTTAGTGGGAAAATGAATTAGTAGAGACCCTATGTAAAGTAGTATGGAGGTTCCTCAAAAAATTAAAAGTCAAAGCACTATACAATTCAGCAATTCCACCTCTGGGTATTTATCAGGAAGAATGGAAACACTAACTCGAGAAGATATGTCCACTTAATTGTTCATTGCAGCATTATTTATAAGAGTGAACATATGGAAGTGATTTCAATTCTCATCCATAGATAAGTGAAAAAGTGTGGTATATAAATATACAATTGAGTATTACTGAGCTATCAAACGAATGAAATCTTTCCATTTGCAATAAAATGAAGGGTATTATGCTAAGTGAAATAAGTCAGAGAAAGACAAATACTCATGATTTCACTCATACGTGAACTCTAAAACTAACAGACATAGGAAAACAAACAGATTCATCGATAATAGAGAAAAAAATTGGTGTTTGCTGGAGGATATGTGCTGGGTGAGTGAAATAGGTGAAGGGGATTAAACGGTATGCATTTAAAGTTATAAAATAAGTCAGCAGAATGTAATGTACAGGATGGGGAATATAGTCAGTAACACTGTAGTACATTTGGTGGTGACAGATGGGAACTAGACTTACTGTGATCATTCTACAATGTGTAAAAATATAAAATAACTATTTGAACACCCAAGCTTAACCTCATTTATACTTCAGTTTAAAATAATGAACAAATAAACTGCAGGATTTGCCATCTTTTCTAGATTTTTAATTCTGATTCAGTCAGAGTTCAACTAGAGAATAAATAGTAGGAATATAGTTTATATATTTATATTACAAATCAGAGGATCAATTATAGGTAATTAGCTTGTGGAACTGGATAAACAGGAGGCTGTCATTTTGTCTTATGCTGGCCTAAAGTTCATAGGATAGGCAGTCAGAAAAAGATAGTCAACAGCAGACTGGAATCTCATCAAGATGAGCTAGAGCCTCATAACAATGGACTAAAATCCATGTTTGTTCTTGCTTCTTCTGATATGGTGATATGGGTAATCTCCACTAGCTGAGACCCTGTCTTACAGAGCCATTCTTTGTCAAGGTCAAGAATACTCAAACTACTGCACAATTGAGCTCATCTCTTACGCTAGGAAAGTAATGCTCAAAATTCTCCAAGCCAGGCTTCAACAGTATGTGAACCGTGAACTTCCAGATGTTCAAGCTGGTTTTACAAAAGGCAGAGGAAGCAGAGTTCAAATTGCCAACATCTGTTGGATCATCGAAAAAGCAGAAGAGTTCCAGAAAAACATCTACTTCTGCTTTATTGACTATGTCAAAGCCTTTGACTATGTGAACCATAGCAAAGTCTGGAAAATTTTTAAGAGATGAGGATACTAGACCACCTGACCTGCCTCTTGGGAAATCTGTATGCAGGTCAGGAAGCAGCAGTTAGAACTGGACAGAGAACAACAGACTGGTTCCAAATAGGGGAAGGAGTATGTCAAGGATGTATATTGTCACCTAGCTTATTTAACTTATATGGAAAGTACATCATGAGAAATGCTGGATTGGATGAAGCACAAGCTGGAGTCAACATTGCCAAGAGAAATATCAATAACTTCTCAGATATGCAGATGACACCATCCGTATGGCAGAAAGTTAAGAAGAACTAAAGAGCCTCATGATGAAAATGAAAGAGGAGAGTGAAAAAGTTGGCTTAAAACTCAACATTCAGAAAACTAAGATCATGGCATCTAATCCCATCACTTCATGGCAAATAGATGGGGAAACAGTGGAAACAGTGACAGACTTTATTCTGGGGGCTCCAAAATCGCTGCAGATGGTGACTGCAGCCATGAAATTAAAAGACACTTGCTCCTTGGAAAAAAAGTCATGACCAACCTAGACAGCATAAAAAAGCAGAGACATTACTTTGCCAGCAAAGGTCTGTCTAGTCAAGGCTGTGGTTTTTCCACTAGTCACATATGGATGTGAGAATTGGACTATAAAGAAAGCTGAACGCTGAAGAATTGGATGCTTTAGAACTGTGGTGTTGGAGAAGACTCTTCAGAGTCCCTTGGACTGCAAGGAGATCCAACCAGTCCATCCTAAAGGAGATCAGTCCTGAATACTCACTGGAATTACTGATGCTGAAGCTGAAACTCCAATACCTTGGCCACCTGATTCGACGAACTGACTCATTGGAAAGACCCTGATGCTGGGAAAGATTCAAGGCAGGAGGAAAAGGGGACGACAGAGGATGAGATGGTTGGATGGCATCACCGACTCAGTGGATATGAGTTTGAGTAAACTCCATGAATTGGTGATGGACAGGGTGGCCTGTTGTGCTGCAATCCATGGGGTCACAAAGAGTCAGACACAACTGAGTGACTGAACTGAACTGAATTGACCCTGTCACTGCTTCAAACCAAAGAGATGAGTCCCCAGACTGGCAAAGTGTATATGCTACACAATAGCTACTGCTTCCCTTCCCCCTCGTAAATCTTCCCTCTTGGCTTGAAAGCTTTTTTTATCCAACCTGGACATCCTGTTCTATAATTTTCATTATTTTTACACAAGCAAGAGAAGAGGCTGTTTATCCTTCAATCACACTTACTTGTTCAATTTCGAATTTTATGTAAGCCTCAGAAAAGTTAGCTCTGTTGGAGGAAACAATATCATTGTGTCAGCGATGCCCCTGAATATTTATGCTATCCAAACTCCACTGGCTCTTCAGTGTTCATTTTCTGAGCTTTTATTATTCCACAGTGAAGACATGCTACTGTGTCTTTTCCAGGGTTTTCTCAAGCTCTCGAGTTCACCCTCAATCTTCTAACTCTCAGGCTATAGCCTCATCTCATTCATTTCAGAGAATATAGGAAATAAAATCATGCGAAATCGGTGAATTTCCGTTCCTTCCCTGTGGCATCAGAGTAAAAGTATCCTGAATTCTTTCCTTTGCAAGTTGGTTTTATAAAACAGGTGCATGTGTGCGAAGTTGTTTCAGTCTTGTCCCACTCTTTGCAACTGTATGGAGTGTAGCCCACCAGGCTCCTCTGCCCATGGGATTCTCCAGGCAAGAATATTGGAGTGGGTTGCCATGCCCTCCTCCAGGGGATCATCCTTACCCATCTCTTACATCTCCTGCATTGGCAGGCAGGTTATTTACCACTGGTGCCACCTGGGAAACCCTTACTATGTCAACAATCTCTTCCTTTTGAATCTTTAATCTTTTGTGAATGTGTGCTAAGTATTTCTCAGTTGTATCTGACTCTTTGCAACTCTATGGACTGTAGCCCAGGCTCCTCTGTCCATGGGATTCTCCAGGCAAAAATACTGGAGTAGGTTGCCATGCCCTCCTCCAGGGAATCTTCCTGAACCACTTCTTACATCTCCTGCACTGACAGGCAAGTTTTTTTACCACTAGGGCTACCTGGGAAGCCCTTTTAATCTCTTCCCCTCCTCTAAAATTATAAACATGTTCACATCATCTGTTTCCTTAAAAATATATCTTGACTCCCACCCAATTCCCTTTTTCATTCTAGCTTCCACCAGAAATACTCTATGAAAAGTCTTAAAAGCAAATTACCTGCTAATTGGCAAATCTAGCAGGCTCTTTCTATTGTCATTATCCCTGGCCTTCCTGCAATCTGTGACCAAGTTTCCGTCTTGATATTGTAATCCTGGATCACTCGCTAGTCTCTTTTGCCACCTCCTCTTTCTTTACCTGGCACCTAAACATAGGCTTCTCTCGAGATTCACAAGATTCTTCCCTTGACTGCTTTCTCTAGGCTGTGCCTTCTGTGGCCCTTTACAGATTTCATGGGGCTCCTTTATGAGAATAACAAGAATAGCAATGTCCATGAGAGATAAAATGCATGTCACATATGTGATTTTAATTTTTCTAGTAGCCAGTATACAAAAAGTAAAAGAAACATTAACATACTTTAATTCAGAAAATAGCCATAATGGACATTTTAACATGTAATTAATTAGTTATTGAAATAGTTTGCATCCTTTATATGTACCATGTCTTTCAGTATTCAGTGTGTACTTTACACCTCAACAACATCTTAATTTGGACTAGTCCCATTATCAGTTCAGTTCAGTCACTTAGTCCTGTCCAACTCTTTGTAACCCCATGGACCGCAGCACGCCAGGCCTCCCTGTCCATCACCAACTCCTGGAGTTTACTCAAACTCATATTCATTGAGTCGGTGATGCCATCCAACCATCTCATCCTCTGTTGTCCCCTTCTCCTCCTGCCTTCAATCTTTCCCAGCATCAGGGTCTTTTCAAATGAGTCAGCTCTTTGCATCAGGTGGCCAAATATTGGAGTTTGAGCATCAGCATCAGTCCTTTGATGAATATTTAGGACTAATTTCCTTTAGGATGGACTGGTTGGATCTCCTTGCCATTCAAGGAACTCTCAAGAGTCTTCTCCAGCACCACAGTTCAAAAGCATCAATTCTTCACCGCTCAGCTTTCTTTACACTCCAACTCTCACATCCATATGTGACTATTGGTAAAACCACAGCCTTGAATAGATGGACCTTTGTTGGCAAAGTAATGTCTCTTCTTTTAAATATGCTGTCTAGGTTGGTCATAACTTTTCTCCCAAGGAGCAAGCATCTTTTAATTTCATGGCTGCAGTCACCATCTGCAGTGATTTTGGAGCCCAAAAACATAAAGTCTGTCACTGTTTCCCCTGTTTCCCCATCTATTTGCCATGAAGTGATGGGATCAGATGACATGATCTTAGTTTTCTCAATGTTTACTTTTAAGCCAACTTTTTCACCCTCCTCTTTGACTTTCATCAAGCGGCTCTTCAGTTCTTCCTCATTTTCTACCATAAGGGTGGTGTCATCTGCATATCTGAGATTATTGATATTTCTCCCTGCAATCTTGAGTCCCGTCACATATTAAGCACTCAATAGTCTCATGAGACTAATAGCCACTGTCTTGGACATTCCAGCTCTGGAATCTACAGTGGGTAGCCATTCCATTTTCGTGGGGATCTTCCTGACCCAGAGATGGAACCCAGGTCTCCTGCATCCCAAGCAAATTCTTCATGATCTGAGCCATGAGGGAAGCCCAAGAAATCTACAAACCTATCCTGAGTTCCAGATCTGGAATCCAGCTGCTACTAAGATCTAACATGCATCCTCTTGTGTAATCTGTCACTCATAATGGTGAGAATTACCTGTGAAAACACAAAGCAAATATTTTACTCCACTGCTTATATCTCTTTATGGCTTTCTATCTGCCTAATGAAAGACAGCATGATAAGCATAAATTTTGGAGTCACAGAAAATTAGATTTGAATCCAAGCTTCATGGCTAACTTGCATGTAATTTGGGACAAGTTACCTAAACTTCATGAAAGTCTGTTTTCCCATATAACACAGGGAAAATAATACTTCCTCTGAGTTTGTTATAGGAAGATGTTATTCCTTACACAATGTATGACCCATGTGTGCATGCATGCTTGCTTAGTTGCTTCAGTTGTGTCTGACTCTTCACGACTCTATGGACAGTAGCCCACCAGGGTCCTCTGTCCATGGGGATACTCCAGGCAAGAATACTCGAGTGGGTTGCCAGGCACTCCTCCAGGGAATCTTCTGAATCCAGGGATCAAACCTACGTCTCCTGCATCTCCTGCATTGGCAGGCTGGTTCTTTACCACTAGCGACACTTGGGAACTCCATATGACCCATAGTAAGATCCTAATAAATGGTAACTAGGCCATTAACATGACATTTAAGTTTTTCCGTGAACTGTTCCTAAATAACTTTCCAATCTTGTGTTCTTCTCTGAGATCCAGCCACATACCTGCACTCTCATAAATCTATGGCTTCGTTCCTTCATTCTTCAAAAAGCATAGCCACTGTGAGCCAGGTCCCATAACTAAAATTTTCTTTAAGGAGTTCATTTATTTGTTCATTCAAGACAAATAGATTAAACATAAACTTTGTGGTAACTTCTTTTTAGATGCTTGAATGAATTACTGAATAAAACAAAGCCAAATTACTGAATAAAACAGACAAAATTTTGCACTTAAGTAATTTACTTGGAAAGACAGAAAACATAATTAAAAATTATGGGGAATTTAGAATTAATTAGAATGAATAGGGAAATTAGATCTATTTTAGAGCTAAACAGTTTAAATCTGTGTTTTATGATCACTTTTTATTTTAAATTGGAACCCCTTTGATATTCTCTAGCAGAGTTATTGGACCTGGCATTTTAACGGGTACCTTTGCTTTCTCACAGTTTTGGTCCTTCAGGTGCATGCGTGCATGATCAGTCTTGTCTGACTCTTTGTGAGGTCATGGACTGCAGCCCACCAGGCTCCTCTGTTTGTGGAATTTTCCAGGCAAGAATACTAGAGTCTGTTGCCATTTCCTGCTCCAGGGGATCTTCCCAACCCAGGGACTGAACCAGTGTCTCCTGTGTCTCCTGCATTGGCAGGCAGATTCTTTACCACTGAGCCACCTGGGAAGCCCCTCCTTTAGGTGGGATATAGCTAAAGAAGTGTATAAGTGAGGCTACGGATCCTGTGATAATTGGACCTGAGCACTTATGTAACTATGGATAGTTTTACTTCCATGTTGAATTGTATATTTTTTGCATAATAAGTATTATGCAGAAAAAAATGGTGGGCTGGTAATTAGTCCAAAATTTTGGAGTTTTGGGAGCATGCAAAGTTGAGCAGCCTTAATATGTGAATGTAACTCTCCAAGAAGGCTGCTGCATATTAACCATAGAAATGTTGAAATATGAAGAAATTAGAATTCAGGTAAATGTACATTTGGAAATGATATTCTAAAAAAACAAATGGTAATGTTGTCAGAAGTATTTATACTATAAATAGGATGATATTATAATTTATCTTTTAAAACAGACATTTTTGAGAATAAAATGTCACAGTTGATAATTATGCCAGGAAAAGAGGCATTAACCAAGATTGTCCCCAGTAAATTGGAACATGTGGTCACTGTATTTATAATTCATTTTACATTGATATCTTTCCCCAAATACATTTTACTCTAAGTTTCTCCAGTTCCCTTGGGAGGTAAATCCAAGGGGAAACCCTGTATGAAAAGAAGTAATAATAGCTATGCATTCCTTTTAGAGGAATATAAATTTTCAAATTCCTCTAAATTTCATTTAAAAGAGGAAATTAAAAATGAAAACTCTGAGGAAATATGTGTTAGCTTTTTCAAGCAAAGTAAGGAACTATCTAATCCCTGAAGATACTAATTTAGTGAAACTTTTCAACTTAGGTAATTGTTTTGGTTACTTTTCCAGAAATATTACATAAGAGTTAATTTTAAATATATTGATGTATTTGTGGCTGTATTTGATATGGAGGCCACTATCAATACCTATAATGTATGGTTTTAAAAATTTAATGAATTCAGAATTTTATAATAAAGTATAAACAATAAAAATATAAAGTTCATGAAACAGTAAAACAATTTTTTTAAATTAATACATGAGCACTCACTTTTATATTTATATTTTGTGCATCTCACTGTAAAAATCTACACTGAAATAAGGAACAGATGAAAATCAAGTCTTCTGCAACAAATTCTATTTCTGTTCTTCATATTAACACAAAAAGCCAGCCAATAACTTGCCATTCTCAAAGCGGAATTCAGTATTCCTTATATTAATTATAGTCTTCCTTCTGCAAATAATTTTTAAACACAGCTTCTAAATTCAGAATCGTTGAGCACTAAAAAAGAAAAGAACCTTATTCAGAACTGGTCCATAGCTAAGTGGGGTAATATTTTTATAGAGTTCTGGATAAATGTTTTATGCCTCTTGGAAGAGAAAAGTTCTAATTTTATTAAAGAACATTTCGTCCTCACATCTCCTTTCCAAGTTCAATAAATATAGAAAGCCCCCAATACAAAGACAGGACTTGCCTACGTATCCACCAAAACATAATTATTTTAAGAAGACAGTAATATGTGTAACATTTAAAGAAATATATTATTAAAATGAAAACTTTTCTGAGTTGAGTTGCAGAATAAATCAAATCACATTGTAGTTTATCTGAAACAGCCTGAACGTCATAATTTGCATTTTCTGTTTCCTTTGACCTGATAGTCTGCTTGTCTCTAAATGAGGCAACTGGCCTTGACATGTATAGACAGAGGACATGGTTACCCTGACAACAGGTACCATGTACCACATGTGACCCCTCTCCAAAGAAAATCAATGCCTCTTTTTTAAACATAAAATGAAACAAACAAATCTGCTGTCTCCTACTTAAAACCAAGCAAAATCCCTTTAAAAAAAACTAATAGAAAAAAAGGTATCCACAACAAATTTCAGTTTATTTGGTAAATTGTTTTATTGTGGATTTTGAAATGGATCATCACTTCTTTGTGTTAATCTCATCACTATGAGTAATCCAATTGATTAGGTAAATAGAAAGTACTAAAACCTCTATCTGGCTTTCACAGTCCAAAGATCCAGCAGAGGGAGCTCACACATTATTGTTGTTTTTTTAAATGTTAGTCTAAAATGATGATACAGTTTTAAATGTTCTAGTAGTAGAGCTGTTGGTACTTTTGAATTCTAGGATATCTATCCAGCTAAGTATAAATACATTAGTGTTATTTTGTTACTGTTGCTTTTTAAATCTAATTAACTGCCAGTGTTTCTTAACCTTCTATATATTTATGTAAGCAAACAATTTTTAGATCTGTTTTATGCAACCAATTCATGATTACCCTGTGGGACAGATCTAACCTTTATTTCAGATTTCCCAAAGTTTTTAGCCATACGCACCACTCCATTCACATCCCCCCCCAAAAAAAATACTTGACTACAGACAACGAGGGTACATCCATGAAAAATGTCATGGAACAGTTTTTTTAACTGAGAACAAAAAACATGAGGAGTCCCTAGCTGGTTCCATAAAAAGAAAACAAGTGGTTTACACGGCATTGTTTTCATGTCAAGAAAGACGTCTTTGAAAATGACATGCCTTCCCTAGGAAGCTGTGGGATTCCAGGGCCTGCCTTGCTCCCAGAAGACACATAGAGATTCTGGGTGTTGTTCATCAACGGGGGAACAATTATTTGCCCAATCATTCCTTCAAAAATATTAATTGATTTTCTTCTTTATTCTAGTTATTGTTTCAAGTTTAGAGAACATAAGCCTAGTAAAGCTAGCTATCATTTATTGTGTTGTTACGATGATATGGATACTGAGCTGCATTCTCTTCTCTAAGCCTTACAATAAGTAATTTACAGATGAAAAACTACACCTCAGGGAGCTTAAATAAATTGCCTATGGTCCTAAAGTTTATAAATTACAAAGCTTGAGTTTGAATGCAAGTCTATAATACCCTAAAGTACACACTGGTAACCACTATAAAATATTGCCTTCCCAGACTGAAGGGATTCACAGTCTATCAAATTAACTCTTGTTTTTATTGAAACAAGAATTTCTTGTCTTTAGTGCAAAGAGTTTTAGAAAGAGAAATAGATAGTGGATAATATTTGAGTGTATATCATGAACCAGTTGTCATGCTCGATGCCTTATATGTCTTGTTTAATCTTTACAGCAGCCGTAGGAGGTACATATTATCCTCAGCCTTACAGGTGAAAAAATGGAGGCCCAGGAGATTATATTATATACCCAGGAGGATATCATGAACCTTGAATTTGAACCTAGATTTTTCTGATTTTAAAATCTTCGTTGTCATCCTGCCTCTACTTACACAATTATTGCTTCCAAGTAGTTCCTTAAAAAAAGGTTTCTCAAGTAGCTATTTGAAGTTAGTTCATAGTCTGGGAGTTAGTGATGGACAGGGAGGCCTGGCATGCTGCAGTCCATGGGGTTGCAAAGAGTTGGACACGACTTAATGACTGAACTGAAATATAGTAAGAAGTATTTTTAAGGAAAATTTCTAACCCTCAATTCAAATTTTCATTCAAACAAGTTTTGGGGGGAAAAAATATGCTTATATGTGTGTTCTTATTAGTTGCTCAATCATGTCTGACTCTTTGCAACCCCATGAACCAGGCTCCTCTGTCCATGGAATTCTTCAGCCAGAATTCTGGAGTAGGTTGCCATTCACTTCTCCAGGGGATCTGCTTGACCCAGGGATGGAACCCAGGCCTCCTGCATTACAGGTGGATTCTTTACCAGTTGAGCTACCAATGAAGCCCTATAAATGCTTATATAAAGTTTTAAATAAAAACATGGTTTGTTCTGCATTCGTCAGATAATCTAAACATTAACTGTAACTTGAACCAAAGAATCATGGAGTTTAAAAACTGCAATGGGCCTTAGTACTCCTCTAGTTGATTCTCTTAGTTTATTAGTGAAAAAGCCGAGACCCAGAGAAATTATGACTTAATTGGTTTCCTGTCATTAGTCAGTGACAATGCAGGACTACCATTCTAGCCTAGGAAAGTAACATTTCCGTTAACGCTGTTTCAAAAAAGAGTTTAAGATGAATTGTATTAGAAACAGATTTAATCCTCAGGTCTTACCCTGGTTCATAACCTGATGTTGAGTTTAGAAAGTTAAAGTCATCTTTACAAAGGCAGTTCTGGATTGTACTCATGGTGTGAAAATAAAAATTAAGATAAGTTTTATCAAGGGTTAAAAAAGAAAATTGATTCATAGCTTAAAATGTAATAAAATTAGTGTCAAAATTCTTTTAAGATCAAAGTAATGACCAAAGACACTAAAATTTACAGAGCTTTTTATTTGGATAAGACACATATATGAACATTAAAGTATCAAGTTCAGAAGACAATGCAATTACATTTATCATTTGTTTTTTATATTAAACAACAATTATCATTTGTTTTTTATATTAAACCACTAATTTGAGCTATTTATGTATATTTTACATTTTAATTCAGCATTACATACAATTTTTTTGTGGCTTTCTTCTGTCATTTGCAGATAGACTATTTCCACAGGTAAGTGTCAAAGCACATACAGAGCACACATGCACAAGTGCACGCATATAAACACACATTTTTTTTAAGCAATACATGACACTTTGCCATGTGCTTAGAGTCACAGTGGCAAATTTGGTAAGTGAAGACTGGACAGTTGCTAAATCCTGATGAGATCCTGACCCCCGATGTCATGAACAATTCTAAAAAAGACAAGTCTCTTCTGGAGTGAAGGCACCTCATTGGGAAGACAAGTTCGTTTTCAGAGTTTTTGCTTTCATTAAAGTCCTCGAATCCTGTCAATATGTACAGATGTCCATGATACGATCTCAGCAGTGATCAAGTGTAAGGAAGTCTGACTGAGCCTTAACTATGTTATTGGTTGAGTATATACCTCATAAACTTTCAGAATTTGCCTGTGGCAGAGAAAAATTAGTCAACCAGAAAGTAACTATTGTATGCTAGAGCTAATCAAAAGAAATTGCAGATATGGCATATAGAGTAGCATACAAGCCATTGAAGGAAATAAGGCCAATGGAAAAATACCCAAGATCACAGATATTTTTAAAAAAATAGAACTTAAAAACATTGTTTTAGTTAAGTTCTTTTTTTTTATTTGTTTCCCTTAGCTTAGTCCCTGATAATTGTAGACTTTCCATACTTGTTGGTTGAATGGGTAAAGACTAGCAGCCAATATTTACTGAGTCCTTTCAGTGAGCCAAAACAGTATAGTGAGAACTCCCAACTACATTATCACATTTAAATCGTGTGCTAATTCTATGGAGTATAGTTGCAGAAACTCAGACTTCTGTTACATATTCCCCAGTGAGTGAGGAAGGAAGGATTTGAAGCAAGATCTGTTACCCAAGGTGGTGTTTTTAATAACTAGAATTTGAGTCCTTAAGGCAGATTAAAGTTGTAACATTTTCATCAGGAACTAAATTGTTGGTGTACTCTCTAGTTCTGTTCACAGAAACTTTTTTTCAATGACCATTATTATAGTATGATCTTATTGTTGCTACAATTTTTTACTGGCTTATGTAAGACATTTTATTTGGTTTTCTATAAATGCCTCTTTAAGGAACATAGGGACACTGGACTTAAATGTAATTTCAGGTCACTGGTTGACCCAGCTCCAAAAATTCCTGTGAAAATGTTGCTTCCCACGGGTAAAAGATACATTCAGGATATAGGAATTGGTGTATGACATTTTAATTCTTGACACAAAGCCCAGAACTTCTGTGTATAAATGGACTTTGGATCATGTTATGTTATAGCAACCTATCACCTTGGCACCTGGTTATTACCTTACTGACATTTAAATTCCAGGAGAGCTAGAAAAATTGCTGTTTTTTTCCCACTAAATAGTATTTTAAACAAAACTTAACTCCACAGTGGGATTTGGAGTTCACCTCTGAGCTCGTGGAAACGTGAAGAAGGTCTAAGACCAAGGTCAAAATGGTCAAATAGCTTGGAATTTGGTCTGATATTTTTTCCTTGTTAATTGAAAAAGGGATTATTTTCTCTTGCCAGTGAGTGGCTCTTGGGCTGGGAATATTGTATAACCCCAAAAACCATCATAATAAATTAGTCAGGAAATACATAGTTCGAACAATCTTATTTTTTGGCCTGTGGGGAGGACATATATGGCTAAGTGAGCCAAGGGGTAGGGTAGGGCAGGATATTTACAAGATGAATGTTAGAGAATTGCAATCATTGTGCATTCAAGATCTACCATAACTTACTGCACTGATCAAATTCCTATAAAACAAATTCTAGTATGTTGGATCTATAGAAGACATCACCATTTTAGAATAGCTTACTATCTAGAAAAGCATTTGTTAAGCAACTGGATGAATTAGTATGTCTTCCTGAGCACCCTTCCATGATGCCATACAATAGATTAGTTCTATTTTTTATCTTGAGCTCCATTTTCTCATAGGATACAAACTGAGACAAACTATGTCATAACTTGCCATTCCTTTGCAGATGACCTCTTTAGTCTGTTATAAATATGAGTGAATCTCTTGCTTAGTCCAAGTTATTCCTTTGAAAATAGCCTGAGTTAAATATGATTTTCAAGAGACAGTCTTAAGATGTAATCTAGAAGCAACTAGATTAAACCACTTCTTTAATCATAGAATCTCCTGTTTGAAAGGTACCTCAAAGGTCACACAGTACAACCACATTAACTACAGTTTACCATTAACCACAATCAGTTAATATTCATCAAATACTTGCCAGTACCTATGCTTCAAAGTTGTTTAATTAAAAAATAGACATTTTAATTTTATTTTCTCTGCTTTTGTTGTCACTTAAAAACCCCTGAAATAGTTCCTGGTCAGTTCTGTTTGATGCAGCACGTTAATGGTCAGACAAGGAACCTGTCTGTGAAAAGTTTGATGGTAGAATGATACTACGTGACCACTGATAGGTTGTTTTGCCTGGTAACCAAGCAAAGGGACTTCTCAGCAGACAGGCTGTCTGGGTTTAACATGGCTCTGATGTTTGCTAGCTCTGTGATTTCCAGTGCTGTACCAATGTCTCAACATCTCAGTGTCCTAATATATCAAAGGGATGGCAATGTACTGACCTCACAATCTTATTTTAAAGGTCAAATGCAGTAATACACATACATGAGTTAGCCTAGCACTTTACTCACTGTATGTACTTAATTCATGCAGCTATTATTTATAGCCTTATGACTGTTATTATCAGGCTTCCCTGGTGGCTCAGACGGTAAAGAATCAGCCTGCAATGTGGGAAGACTTGGGTTTGATCCCTGGGTTGGAAAGATACCCTGGAGGAGGGTGTGGCAACCCACTCCAGTATACTTGTCTGGAGAATCCCCATGGACAGAGGAGCCTGGTGGGCTACTGTCCATGGGGTCACAGAGTCATTATTATCACACTATACTGTCCATGGGGTCACAAAGACTGTTATTATCTTACTATGTTCTTTGTGATGGCATAACATCTGCCGTATAATTGTGCTCAGCATATATTTATCAAGTAAGTGAACGAAATAAATGAAAGAGAGATCTTCTTTTCTATGAGGCAAGTCAGTTAGCATTAGTGAATAGTCAGCCCAAACATTTGTTATATGTTACTCTTGTGGGCAACACATGTATTCATAAGTAAGTTATAATAAGATTGTCAAAGTTGGTTAATAATCTCTGTTCACTCTTGGAAATCTAGATCTTGAATACAAGGAAGTTGAGGTTTAGGGGGAAACATGGCATGAGGTCAATTCACCCAGAAGAAAAGCTGTCATCTTTTATGTACAGCTAAATATAGGAGGCTTGGCTCAGACCTGCTTCATGGCCCAAACAGGTTTGGTAGGTTTGAAGCAAATAAAATCAAGAACAGCTGTTGTTCACATAAGGTCATGCAAAGACATGGATTCAGTGTCTTTACACTGATTTTAGTTAGTGTTTATATTTCAGATCCAAAGTGTGGTGTTGGCTAATTTCCATAGTAGAAACTTGCCATGGTGAATATTTTCAAGCAGTTTCTTTATCTTCCTCATTCTTAACAAAGAAAAATAGTTTAAATATCTCTCATGAATTATTTAAAAAAGCAAATGCAGATGAGAAGGAAAATTTTATTGCAGATCATCAATAACATTACTAAACAATGACATTATTTAAAGAAGTAAGATGTATACTATAAACATTTTTATGGTTTTTCAAATATATTTTTGAAATATTGAGGGATTGTGATATTTTACAAATTCTTAACAACTTTATATTATCATCCATTACTTTCATTATGGGTTGGTTTATTTCAGTTCAGTGACTGTTTTTCGAGTCATTACTCTGTACTAATGATTTGGCCCCTGAAGAGATTGCACAAATAGGGAAAAAGCTAGTCTTAGTTAAAAGATGGTAAGTGCTGTGATGAGTAGGGGGACATTGTGAGAAAAACCAAGCATAAGTTAGAAAGGTCAAAAAATGTTTCCTAGAGGAGATGGAACTTGAGATGTGTTTTGAAAGATGAGTAGGAGTTAGTCAGAAGATGGAAGTGGTTGATAGGTTTAGGTTAGCATAGGGCGTTTTAGGTAATGGGAGCCAGAGACACGTGGGAAGGAACACGGTGCTCACGAGGAACCCAAGTCATATAGGAGTCTCAGGACATGAACTGTAGGGTGGAGAGAGCAAAAAACAAGACTGGAGTCGTGGACAGGGTCAATCCATTTACTTTATTTAATGAAGTAGTTGTTACTTTGGGGAAAAACAGCTCACGACTCAAACGCTTGTGGGATATACTGGGTTATAAAATGCTATGTGTTTCTTTAATTCACATCTTTTCAGGACCTTTATTATGTCAGTGGCCTTTATGATGTTGAAAATGAGGACATAGTATGTGACATTTTCTAAACTTACTTGAACACAGATCATCTTGCAGTTTTTGTGTTTCATCTTGCAGGATTTGTGTTTCATGGAATATACTTGTGGCACCATTGCTATAGACAATAGGGAGTCTGAAAATAATTTAAAATATTGGAGTATAGCTCATTCTGGTAGCAAAGTAGAGAAAGGATATAAAGGGAAATCTAATTTTGATCTCTAGGCATCTAATTATGATCTCTCTGTCATAGTCCTGGAGTGGCCTAGAGAGAGACAGGAGAAGCTGAACCTTCATCAGTAGACAACAATAATGATGAGAAGGTGATTGATTGAGAGGTACTTAGGAATCTATGGGGAACAGAGATCTGATGATTGCCTTCTCCTATTTAATTAGGGGGTTAAAATCAGCAGGATTATGCAATTAATTGCATGTGAAGGGTGAGGAGTGGATGAATGACTCTATAATGACTCAGGTTCCTGATTTGGGAAAGTTGGTGACAAGTGGTACTTTCGCTGAGGTCTGAAAAACTAGGACAACTTAGAACTAAGAATAATGGGAAGGAGATCTTTAGACATATAAATTTTAATGTGTCTAGGGAACAAGTTGAATATTTAAGTGGATGTGGGAGACATGAGTATAAAGTTGTAGTTCAGTCCTTGTGAGTGGATAAGGTTACTCATCCAGGGAGGAACATGAACTGTTTTACCAAAAAGCAGTTTACAAAAAGCTATATTTTTCAGGGAATTGCTTTCAGAGAATTAGACATTTAGAAAATTGCATTTTGCCTAATTGTACATTGGCAAATTGTCGTAGGCAAATTGACCTAGAACTGCTAGGTAATCAAGGGCATGAGAAGACTTTAGGACAAAATGAACCTTTGAATTAAGAGACAGCAGGAAAGAAAGAAGCTCATAAAGAGAAATGATGGAATCCTATCATATTTTTCAGCAGGATGATAATTTGTACTGCCAAGCAAATATTTATTTACATAAAAATGATTGCCTCAACAGAAGAATTAATACCAAACTGTGTAAATTGCAAAATAGCTGGGGAGTTGTGATTAGTCTGTAATGTGCTTAAATAAGGGGTCCAAGGTCAGTATAATTGAACTTCTTTGTTTCTATCAGGAGTCCACTGTTAACCCAGGTCACCCATTAATATCATGTATTTTTAACATAGCTCAAACTGTACCTAAATCTAACTGCCTTTAACAAGGGGTATATATAGCTAGACACATTACATGCATATAATAGTGGCCAACATGTTTCAAGGTGGAATATAACTATTTTATTTTTCAGACTCCTTGCTTAAATAAGAAATGATGATGATTCTTAGGTTCTAGTTTTGTACTCTTTCAACACTATAAAAATTTTGAGTAACTTTAAACAACTATGAAAATTGTATGAGTAAACTCATAAGTTTCTTTCTCAATAATGAGTTATCTTCAAAATTAACTCTCTTGAATAGCTTCTGTGGGGCTAAAAGCTATGCCTAGGATCTTGGGTTATCACTAAAGAATAAGTGTGGGGCCTTGTGTGTGGGAACTGTGACCTATAGAACAAACAGAAGACAGAGTTTCTAGTTGCAAGGTTTGTTTATTAAATTATCTTTATTTTTATTTAATGTTATTTTACTGTGGTAAGAACAAAGATCATAACATGAAATCTACCTTTGTAACAAAATTTCAAGTGTACAGTATTGTTAATTATAGGGTCAATGTTTTCTAGCAAATCTCTAGAACTTATTATCTTCATAATTGAGACTTTATGCCTTTTGATTAAAAACTTCCCACTTTCTCTTCCTGTCAGTCCCTGGCAACCAGCATTTTAGTCTCATTCTATGAGGCTGTTTTACATTTCATGTAAAAGTGAACTCATGCAGCATTTTGTCCTTCCATTACCAGTTTATTTTATGTAGCAACATGTCTTCACAGGTTGGTCATGTTGTCACGTACAACTGTATATTAGATTGGTTTCAGTGGAAAGGAGGGAAAGGAGTGTGTACTGTGTTACATTGCAAGAAGCTATAAAGCAGAGAGGACAAATAGATCCAAAAGGAAATCAGAGACTAGTGAGGCATCAGTAGTAGCTACTCATTCTCTGAATTCCCTAAAGTTTGAGTTTCAATTATTTGGATAAATGCTGAGGTATATTCCTTAAATGAAGATCCTGGGTTGCAAGCTTCTAAAAAGATAGGACATATACTTGGAAACCATATTGGAATGATATTAACATCTGTGAATTAAATAAATAGTTCTAATACTTTACCAAATCCAGGCAGCCAGACATTGGTGTCCTGTACATTCATGCTGAGAGGTTGGGAATATTTCTTCTGCACTGTCTATGCTGTGCCGTTCCAGCCCTGGCATCTAAGCACAGCATGCTGTGTCCATCCTCTTATCCATCCATATACTATCTTTATGTTTAGCTTGAGATGTCTCTTCTCCATGAAGATGTCTTTTCTCTATTAAGATTTTCTTAGCTTCTCTTGTGAATATCTCATTAGTTCTGTATCATTAGTTCATTCAGAAATATTTCTTAGTGTCAGTTATGTGTCAGGGCTCCATTCTTGGACCAAAGTTAACAGCAGTGAACAAAACCAAGCTCCCTTTCTCAAGGAACTTATGTGAACTTACTTGACTAAGAAAATAATCTCTTAATAGGTAAATGAAAGGAGAGAGAGAGAGAGAGAGCTATAAATGGATGGATGGATGAAAGGACAGATGGATAGAGACATAGTTGATAAAGACTATAAGGAAAAAAACAGGAGACAAAATGATAAGAGAATGATCAGCATGTATGTGGTGGCACGCTGATAGCCAGGATGTTATTATTATTATTATTATTATTATTACTGCCATAACTGTAAGTTCCTTAAAGAGAAGCACTCTATTCTTCTTCTCTTATCCTCTCATCAGTGCCCAAGCACAAGGCTTGCTTTGGGTAATAGGCTTAACAGATATTTCTTTATTGACATAGTATTTCACTTTTAATTCAGATATTTTGGCATCACAAAGGCATAGCTTTAGTTTCCACTGAAATATCAAATTGGTCTAAATAGACTGGCTTAGAGACGTGTTTGCTTTCATATTTATATGCAGAGCAGTATGCTCTAAATAAATCTAAAGGGATTCAATAACAATTTTTGGCAGCAGTTTCCCTTCCATGCTTCTATTTTTTCTTTCTTGGTTTTTTTCCCTGATGTCCTTGCATTACTGGGAGATTTCCTAGTGCAATTAGCGTCGCTCCACCCAGTGACCTTTCACCCTTGCCCCAACAGATGAAAAAGCTGAGTCAGAAAGGAAAGGAGGATCACAACAGAGGTTACTGAAGAGCAGCGCTCTTTGGGGCTGAGATGAGTGGGGGTGCTTAGATGACGCTCTCTCATCCATTTATGCCTCATCCCCTTTAGTTCTTACCAGACCTGTTGCAGAAGGGCACAAACTATTACAAAGGAAAAGAAAAACTCCTTTTGCCCAAGAAGTTATTAGGGGCAGTGCTAGGAAGAAGAAAAACAGAGTGAGAGAGAAGGGAGGAGGAGGGGAAAAGAATAAATCTCAGGGGGTCAAAAATGAACCAGACCAAAAATTTTGCCCAGCGCTTCTATCAGATGTGGCATCCTCAGATAGAGTTTCTTAAACCCAGTGAACTTTCAAATGACATTAGAAAGAATTCCACTTGGAGTTTGGGGAGAATTTATAGTATTCTTGGAAAAGGTTTTTAAACATCACTGGTCTGCAAAGAAACAAAAACAACAATCTGATTCGTTCTGTACTGTTTGCATTTTCCCTGCTATTTATTAATGTAGTCTTACTTTATAAAAACAAATGAAAATTGCACTAATTGAGCCTCTGTGAATACAGACCCTTTGCCTGTGCTATGTAATTTCAACCTTACCATGATACCTGAGAGGGAGACATGATTACTTCCCTGTCACAAAGAAAGAAACCCAAGTTTGAAGGAATTAAGAACCTTCCCCAAAGCACACAGAAGCTAAGTGTCAGAACAGGGATTTGAACCAGGTCTTTGGGACCACAGTGTGAGTTTATGAATTCTTTATCTCCTTTAACAAGTGTCAGATTGTTCAGGTGAGAAATTACAGGTGTGGTACTGATGGCTGAAAAGAGTTATCATTCTCACCATATCACTCACACACACACACACACACACACATTGAATATAGAGGGACGTAACTAGAGTACCAAGTCATGTTATGTTCCTTGCTTGCCTAGCATCATATGGGTCTTCTGCCTAATTTCTTTTTTTTTTCTTTTTATTGTTTTTGCCATACATTGTCATGATATCACCATGGGTTTACATATGCTTCCCCTCCGGAACCCCCCTCCCTCCTCCCTCCCGCCCGGGAAATCTCGCTGCACCAGCCCCGAGCATCAATCCTGGGCTGGCGATTGATTAGACACATGACAATTAACATGCTTCAATGCCCTTCTCCCATATTATCCCACCCTTACCCTCATCCACAAAGTCTACGAGTCTATTCTATACATCTGCGTTCCTTTTGTTGTCTCCCATGTTGGGTTCTCGTTACTGTCTTTCTAAATTCCATATATATGCGTTAATATGCTGTATTGTTGTTTTTGCTTCTGGCTTACTTCACTCTGGATAATGGGCTCCCTTTTTCCGGGTTTGATTCTTCTTAGGCCATGGACAAGTAGTCTGGTTTTTATAGCCATGGTTATTTATAGTCATGTTTTATATGGTTTGGCATGTAGGAACTTATCCTGAAGGTCTCCAAATCCCTTAAGGTGTCAAATAACCCTACCACTGGATAGGAAGATACTTTTTATGAAAGTCAGGTAAGACTGTGAAGATAGGGAAGAGAGGAAAGTTTCTATTAAGTGGACATCATAAATAAAGATCAAAAGTGAGAAATAAAATTTGCTTTTGGTACTTAGATACTGAAATCCTCATTTGGAGCCTGTCTTCCAAGATACATATTATAAAAGTATGGGAAAGCATAGCTTCTAGCTCAAAGCCATGGTGACCTGGGGAAAATCCTTGAGTTATAGTTTCCTTATCTGAGAAATAAAGGAATTTATTTTAAATCATTCAATGCCAGAATTTTATGATGTTTTAAAAGTTCCCTTGTTTAAAGCTATGTGTTTTTTGAGCCTCTAAAAATGACTCAAATAGTATTTTAAATATTATTTTAGAATACTTTATTTTCTTATTTGGTAACTATCTGAATCTTAAACTAATTGTCAAGGGGTCCCTAACCTATACTTTGTGTTCATAATTCACCTAGAATCACATGGATATAATTATTCTCACTATTCTCACTCTAGCTATTTGTAGATCCATTTGGAGTTCATAGGCATGGACTTTCAAGGTTAAGGGCAATAATGTTTGCTCTCTTGCTAAGGAGATGTTGGTCATATCATGCAGTCTATCAGTGTAGAAAAGACTCCCTTAGGACCTTGACCTGGGAAAATTGACAGAGCAACCTGTCAGGAGACTGACAGCCAGGAGTAGCAGGCATACAGTAAGTGCACGGAGCCAACATTCTGCTTCTTTGGGTGAGTAAATGCAACAGCCTCAGCCAAGACCAGTGGAACAGCTGTCATGCTGAGGCGACAGCACAAGGTTGCAGGACACGGCATCCAGGAGCCATTACAAGAGCAGATAGGTAACACTTCAGCAATGATTGAAGATCAGAAATAAAAGAGATTCTTTTCAGCTGAGTGGAAGACAGAGGCATAAGGAAATATTTATAACAATTTCCAGTGTAATCTAGAAATGTTTCTGTGTTACCCATTGAAACTTTGTAGTGAAACCACAGTAATTCTCTGGTCTCAGCTCTTAGTGGGGACTTTGGGTATGCATAAGAAACAGACATTTTTACCAAGTTGAACTCCAGATAAGTAATTCAGCAGATGGCTATGCATTTTTGAATTCCCAAGTATTACTGAACATGTCAGCCTTATATTTATATATAGTGTGTTCCACTGATATTAGAGATGCATGTTCTTTCTTTCCATAGTGTATAACAATCTGGTAAGATATATATCTATGCTTTCCTTCCTTTTCATACAAGATTCACCAAAATAATATATATGTATATATATTAATTCCGCCATTTAGAAATGTGTTTATCCTATGATTTTATGATCTGTCCTTTTAAAAGTTAGCTTGAATAATTTTGATTTTAAAAACTTTATTTTCTTGATTTTTTAAAAATTCTATTAACATTCTTTCTCCTTTCTGACTAACCCCATAACTGGAAAAGATACTTAATAGTGTGTGTGTGAGATCTGAGGGACTTTGCCCTTTGCTTTGGAGAAGGAAATGGCAGCCCACTCCAGTATTCTTGCCTAGAGAATCCTGTGGATAGAGGAGCCTGGTGGGCTGCTGTCCATGGGGTCGCACAGAGTTGGACACGACTGAAGCAACTTAGCATGCATGCATGCATTGGAGAAGGAAATGGCAACCCCCTCCAGTATCCTTGCCTAGAGAATCCTGTGGACAGGGGAGCCTGGTGGGCTGCCGTCTATGGGGTCGCACAGAGTCAGACACGACTGAAGCAACTTAGCAGCAGCAGCAGCACTATGCTTATGGTAGGGCTTAGAGCATCACATGACAGTCATACTTAAAATGATTTAACTTTAAAAAATATTTTTAGAGGGAATTTTGGTAAATTTGGGGGTTTTGTCTTTTGGAAAATCTGATACTTATCAACCAAGGCTGGGGAATTACTGTTCTGAAATTGTAAATTTTCTTAGCAAAGATCTCAGAAAAGATATATAGTGTTTGTAGCTGCCCCCAAAATCATTCTTTTTAAATGAAGAATTGGTCAGAATCAAGAGATATGGCTGTAGAGAAAACACCCATAAACTGGTGACACTTGGGAGAGGAAAACCTGGAAGCATGGATCCATCCACTGGGAAATTAGACTGCCCACGAGTGGAGGGGCAGAGAGGGAGTGAGACTGGGGAGGACGGGGCAGAGATGGTAAGGGGACACCAAGTCCCCTCACTGCTAACCAGAGATAAGGGATGGGAATCTTGGAAATTGCTTCCTTATGTGAAACGCAGCTCCCTTGTGGGAACAGGTGCTGGAGACCTGAAGGAAAAAAAAGAAAAAAGTCACACTTCAGGTTATGGCAAGATATAATCACAGGGTGCCTGGGCCCTGCAAGTTCTGGCCTCTCCCTGGCTTCTTAGAAGGTGTTTTACCCACTCTGCACAAGACAGACCAGTGGAACCAGGGGAAGCCATGGCATTTAGGAGGCCCATCTGAGGAGCTGTTCCCATGACTCATTCCTGGCCCCTGCACTTGGCTGCCTTCCTCAGAGGTGGGAGACTGGAAGTAGCAAATTTGGTGGAGGAGGGGACAGCAGAGATGGCAAAAGTAGTAGACAAAGATGAGAATATGGAGCTATCGTGGATAGCAATGGGTTCTCTGGATAGCAGCTGGACAAGAGGCCAGAGGGGACCTTGTAACCAGCTAGCCTCCAAGAGAAGAGAAGCAGCTGAGTGACAACCCAGAGGGAAGAATTTGGAGGGACTGTTGTTCCAGTGACTCAGCTCTTTTGTCCCTACTTTTTGTTCTGTAACTGTATCTAGGCCTGGAGAAAAGCTTTTATGAGTAAAACAGAATTTTAGAAAAATGAATGAAGAATTAATAGAGAATGAAAAGAATGAATAAAGAACATATATGGAGTATTAGAGGTTTCTGTGTCCATAAACTGGCTTGATTAGATTGTGCCTTGTTTTGTATGTAGGCCTGCAACTTGTTTTAAGAAAACTGAAAATAAAAGATAGCAGGTCTTCCTTTCTTATCACTCCATGGTTCAAAAGTGTTTTCATATGTTTTCCATCTCTATTAAAAAGAAAAATAAATAAACAAGGTGTGTTTTTCCAATTTTATGGACTAAGAAACCAAGCTTAGGATGATAGTTAAGTTACTATACAAGGTTACATAGTCTATGAGTGAATCAGGATTTGACTCCTGTTCTGCTTTGTTTTTATTTTATTTCTTTTTAGTTTGGATTGTTTGTGTATTTATATGATTAAAAAATCCAACTGTAACATCATTAAGAAGTTTCTCTCCAACCCCAGTCCATGTCCACTGTAGTCTTCCCCAATTTATAAACAAAGGATAACATACTATATGCCTGGTTATACGACTTTTTAAAAAATGCAGTTGGTAATATATCCTGGAGCTCTTTTCTTGTCTGTACAGAGAAAGCTTCCTCCTTGATTTTTATAACTGTATAATATTCCCTTGGGTGAAGGTTTTATAGTATGTAAGTTTGAGTTTGGTAACATTTAGTTTTTTTTCTATTACAAACAAGATTTTAGGGAATAGTTGAACATACATCATTTCATACTCATGTTTTTATAAGATAATTCCTCAAAGCAAAATCTTGGGTGAAAGAATAAATGCATTTATAATTTTTAAAAAATTACCATATTTCTCCTCAGAGTAATTGTATTATTTTTTATTTTCATTTGTAATGTATAACATTGTCAGTTTCCTTATAAACCTGCCCACAAACTGGTGTTGTCTAACTTATGAATTTATGCCATTATGATTGTTTAGACTGATTGCTTTATGTAGCCTTAGTTTTCATTTTTCTTTTTTGGGGAAATTCCTTTATTTTGTGTCTAGTTTTGTACCTGAACCATGCTGTTTTAATTGCTATAGCTTTGTGGTATAGCCTGAAGTCTAGAAGCATGATACTCTTAGCTCTGCTCTTCTATCTCAAGATTGTTTTGACATTTTCTTTTAAGTTATGAATTATGAATATCTTTTTCTCTGTCATTTGCCTTTTGATTTTGTGCCTTTTTTTCAATTTGGTATTCAGACTTTTTATATTTTTGGTAGTCAAAATGGTTAATTTTAACAATTTTTTTAAATGATTCTAGATTGTAAATTAGAAAGACTTTTTTTAACCTAAGGATATATTTTCTCTTAATAATTTATTTATTTTTAATGTAAACTTAAATTAATATGGAATTTACTATGTATATAGTAAAAAGTATAAAACCAACTTATCTTTTTCTGGATGGACATGCAATTGTTCTAACACCATTTACTTTACAAAATTCTTTGCCTACTTAGTTGAGATGTCACCTTGCTCATATACTAAATTTGTGTAACTATTTGAGAATATTTTTTGAAACCATACTTTCTGAAGTGCCAAGTTCAATTATCTTTCCCTTTCATCATGCTTCTTCAGATAAAATAAACTTTTAGTTACTCATCAGTAATATTTTCTGCCATATTTGATAAAAGAATCAAGAGGGAGGTGTAATTATTACCCATATAAGAAAATAATTTGAGGAAAGCCATGTATAAGCCCAGAAGAAAAATAATTCTCCAGATAATATTGCTAGAAAATCCCCAAACAACAGGATTTTGCTTTTTATTTCTAAAGATGTTGCCAAGTCATTCCATACTACTCAGGAGGTCTTCTTCTGCAAGTGGTCAAAGAGGGAAAAACCCACAATACTTAAGGAGAAAAAAATGAAACAAAAAACATATCACTCTCCAGGCCTACATTTCCCGCTGCCTCTTTTAATACGCAACTACAAAGTTTTTACCATAAAAGAAAGAAGTAATTCACTTGAAAAAAACCTTATCAAGCCAAGTAAGGAGGTTATATTGCATTCATATGTATATAATTAGACTTAGTTTTCTGGCAGCAGTACTTTTTAGAGTAAATCTTGCTTATTTGTGCAAAGAGAGTTTAGGGTAATTTATTGGCAAGTACAAAGATATTGTTTCAGTAACTCTACTGGCATAACAAGATATAAAAATAAGACCAAAGCCAGTATCTATAAGGTCAGTGTGTCCAGGTTAGCATATTTCACACCAGCACTGGTGGAGGTCTGAATCTTATGTCCTCATTTTCCCATAACATTAGCAGAAAATGCAACATAAAATGTTTTAAAATGCTTTTTATAGGTTCTTCCTTCTCGAAGACTGATGTAGCTATTAGCAGCAAATCTTCTTGAGATGTTTCTTATCATTTACTAATGCCAGTTTCTTACTTTCCAGGCTGTCTTAAACCAACTGTGTTTCTGGATCATCATCACTCCACATTTCTACATTCCCACTAATTTGAAACTGCCTTTTTTTTTTTTAAGGATATCCAATACCACCTAACTCCCCCTTACTTTCATGTTGCTTAAAACACTGGTCAGTTCTTAGTCCTCATGTTACTTGATCTAAAAACTATATTTGTCATTGATCACTCACCTTCTTGGCTTCCCAGGTGGTGGCTCAATGGTAAAGAATCCATCAGCCAATGCAGGATACACAGGATATGCGGGTTCAGTTCCTGGGTTGGGAAGATACCCTGGAGAAGGAAATGGCAACCCACTGCAGTATTCTTGCCTGAAAAAAATCCCATGGAAAGAGTAGGCTGGCAAGCTAAAGTCCATGGGGTCTCAAACAGTCAGACACAACTGAGCACGCATGCATGCACCCTCCTTCTTGAAACATACTTCACTTGGTTTCCAAGATACATACTTTCCTGTTTTGTTTTGTTTTACTACTTCACCGGCTACCTCTCTTCAGGATTTTTTGCTCATTCCTAATCTCTTGACTTTAGGGCTTTTCAGGGTCCAGTGTTAGATCTTTTCTTTTTCTGCCCACCCTTTTTCCATTGGTGATTGCCTCTGCTCTCACATCTTCCAATACCACCTAACTCCCCCTGACGATATTGATTTATATTTCCGTTGTGGATCACTGCCGTAACACTAAAAGTCATATATCCAGCTACATACCAGCTGTCTCTTCAATAAGTATCTCAAGTTTAACATGTCTGAAACTAAGCTTCTATTCTCTCTTTCCTAAGTCTGTACATAGTCTTCTCCATCTCAGTTAACAAAACTTAGCTTTGCATTTCCTTAGGTCAGAACCTCAAAACCTCTCTCACACCTATCATTCAAGCCACCAGGAAATCTTTTGGCCCCAGCTTCAAAATATTTACATGAGCACTTAACCTCCATAACTATTGCCCTTATTGAAGCCACCATCATCTGGGTAATTCAAAGAGCCTCCCCAGTGAGCTCTAGGTTTTTGTCCTTGCCCTTCCACAGAGTAACTATCCCTTTAAGATGTAAGATCATAATCTTTTGTTTTAAGAAGTCACAGTGGCTTCTCATCTCAGAATAAAAACCAATATTGATAAACTGGCCACCAAGGCCCTTTATAATCTTTATCTCCTCTGCTCCACTCTGACAGCATCTTCTAATTCTGTACTTCTCCAGACTCACTGACCTTTCCACTGTTCCTTGATTCATAAGCTCAGTCTATTAGTTTTCTATTGCTACTGTAATAGATTACCACAAAATTAATAGTTTAAAGTAACACAGATTTATAATTTTACAGTTTTGTAGGTCACAAATCAGACACAGGTCTCACTTGCCTAAAATCCAGATGTTAGGAGGTCTGTGTTCTCTTCTGGAGGCTATAGAAGTAAATTAATTTACTTTCCTTTTCTCCCTTCTAGAGGTCACCCACATTCATTGGCTTGTGGTACTTTTTCTTCATCTTCAAAGCAAAAAAGATTGTATCTCTCTGATCCTTCTTCCATTGTCATATATCCCTATGACCCAGGCTGGGAAAGGTGCTTTGATTTTAAGGACTCAATGTAATTAGATTGGACCCACTTGGATAATCTCTTCATCTCAGGGTTGGTAACCTTATTAATATATGAAAAGTCCCTTTTGGCATGTAAAATAACACATTTAAGATTCCAGGGATTAGGACATCTTTGAGGAGAGGCATTATTTTGCCTAGCATACTTATCTCCTTAAATACTAGCTCATATTTTACCTTTTCAGCGAGTTTGTCCTGACTATCCTATTTAAATCCACCTTCATCACAGTATTCCCTCTCTTATTTTCCTATTTAGTTTGTAATAACACTGGTCCTCAAGTAATATACTATGTGGTATATGTTAATAATTTAGCTTGATGTTTCTCTCTTCCCTCACCAGAATATGAGCAGTGTGGTATAAAGGTTATGAAAGTTGATCTGTTTGTTTCATGCTCTACCTACAATATCTAGAGCAGTCCTATCATACAGTAATATCTTCAATAGATACTTATTGAATGAATGAATAAAAGAAAGTGGGGATTAAAACACAAGAATCTTACCTTGTTTCTAAGACAGACTTTCCAAATCAAGAAATGAAATATATTTTGAGCCAGTATCCTCACGGACTCATCATTATTTAATGTTTCCTTTTTTTCTGATGGACTTCATTCATTATGTATTAAGTAATTGAATTTACTGGATTTTAGCACATGTATAGTGACATAGTGGATCTTCAGCCCTTTGCTGCTGCTGCTAAGTCACTTCAGTCGTGTCCGACTCTGTGTGACCCCATAGATGGCAGCCTACCAGGCTCCTCTGTCCCTGGGATTCTCCAGGCAAGAGTACAGGAGTGGGTTGCCATTGCCTTCTTCACTTCAGCCTTTTAACAGTGCCTTACTCGTAAAGGAAATAGATAACACACCTCATTTTGTCTAATTTGATCTATAATGTGTTGATTTCTTAACTATCAAATTAAGGATGATTCCTTCTATTCCTAGTTTTCTAAGTGTTTTTTTTTTCTTTTCTTCTTTTTTTTTTTTTCTTTTACCGTAAATGGGTGTCACATTTTGTCAAGTGCTTTTTTTCGTATCAGTTCTTGTGATAGGGTGATTTTTCATTACCCTTCCTAGATTTTATTTTCTAATGTTTTGTTAAGAATTTTTTGCTCATATATTCATGAGGGATATTTGCCTGTAGTTTTCATTTTTGTGCTGTCTTTGTCTTGTTTCAGTATCAGGGTAACAGGGGTTTCATGGAATAAGTTGAGAAATGTCCCTCCTCTTCTATTTTTCTAAAAGAGACGTTCTAGCCAGAGAAATAAGGTAAAAAAGGGAAATAGAAGACATATAAACTAGGAAGAAATAAACTACCCCTATTTTCAGATGGCATGATGGTCTATGTTAAAAAAAAATTATAAGGAATCTACAAAACACTTATAGAAGTAATAAGTGAGTTCAGGAAATTAATAGGATATAAAATAAACATTCAAAAATCAGTTATGTTTCAGACTTCCCTGCTGGTCCAGTGGTTAAAACTCAGCACTTTCACTGTAGGTGGCATGGGTTAGATCCCTGGGCAGGAAAGTTCCACACGCTGCATGGTGCAGCCAAAAAAGAAAAAAAAAAATTTCTATATTCTAACAGTGAAAATATAGAAACCCAAATGAATAAAAATATCATTTATAGTCACTGAAAAACTTAAATAGATATAAATTTAATAAAACATGCAGTACTTGTATGCTGGAAACTACAAAACACTGATGAAAGAAATCAAAGATCTAAAATGGAAAGACAAACCACGTCCATGCATTTAAAGTCTCAGTATAATAAAGCATTGTAAACATGTCAGTTCTCCTCAGATTAACATGCAGAACCTCTAAATATCTCAGCAAGATTTTTTATAGATGTAGCTAGGCAATGTTACTCTAAAATTATGTGGAAAAGCAAAGGAACTTTAAACAATTTTTAAAAAGAATAATAAGTTGGTAAGAATCACTCCTGGAGAAGGCAATGGCAACCAACTCCAGTGTTCTTGCCTGGAGAATCCCAGAGACCATGGAGGAGGCTGGTTGGCTGCCATCTCTAGAGTCTCACAGAGTCGGACACGACTAAAGCGACTTAGCAGCAGCAGCAGCAGCAAGAATCACTCCACCTGAGTTCAAGAATGATATACTGTAGAAACCAAGACTGTGGTGGAACTGGTTAAAGAAGAGGCACAGAGATCAGTTGGATAGAAGAAAGAACTTAGAAATAAACCCAGACATATATAGCCAGTTGATTTTTTTTCTAAAGGTAATTCAGTGGAAGATGAATAATATTCTCAATAAATTGTGCTGGAGCAATTGGCTATCCATAAACAGAAACTGTTTCAACTTAAGCCTCATACATTATACAAAAATTCACATAAAATGTTAGTACATTTAAATGTAAAACTATAAAAGTTCTAGAGGATCTTCCCAACCCAATGATTGAACCCCTGTCTCCTGCATTGTTGGCAGATTCTTTACCATCTGAGCCATCAGAGTAGCCCTATATGGGTCTATACACATAATAAAACAGAAAAAGCCCAGCAAAGATTTGCTTTCAGATAAGTTTAGCTCTGAGGTGATGGTGTAAATTGAACCATATAATTTGTCCCATCTGGAGAAAATAAATACAAGTATAATCTGGTTATATTGCAGTTTTGATCTCAGACTACCACAATAAAGTGAATATCCCAATTAAAAAACAAATGATATAGAACTATCACTGCCTTCTGGGTAAACTGTGTCCCCAAATTTTGAAGAGCACATGTGTGCACACCCTTGTTCCTTTTGCTCTTTGCAGCTGAGAGAACAGCATGGGTCACCAGCAGCTCTACTGGAGACATCTGAGAAAATTTGTCCAGGGTTCTCACTCTTGCCAAGTCTACTTAAAACCGGCAGTCTTAATTCGGAAATACGGCCTCAACATGTTCCATCAGTGCTTCTTCCAGTACACAAAAAACATGGGCTTCATTAAATGAAGTGAAGTTACTAAATGAATGTTTTTGAGTAGATCACCCAGCACATCTGTGATATGCAGAAACATTACTAGATCTTTGCATATAAAATAAAAGTTGAAAAACTTAAAAAGAGAACTATACGTGCTCATTGTACTAATGTCCAATTCACTTTAATTACATAAGATATGACCAGTAGGGAAACTGAGTGACAAGTACATGGGTCCTCCTTATACTATCTTTGCAGTTTCCTGTTTATAATTATTTCAAAATAAAGGTGAAAAAAATACATATTCTATTCTGATGCATTTCATGGTAATCTAAAGAAGACATAGATGCCAAATGTGGAGAAGTAGTGCCAGTCATTTTTAAAATTACCTTTTATTGAGGTGAAATCACATAACATTAAAATTAACTATTTGAAGTATACAACTCAATGGCTTTTAGTACTTTGAAAATGCCATGTAATCATCACCACTATCTAGGTCGAAAACACTTTATCAACCTGAAAGGAGACCTTGTACTCATTAAGCAGTCACTCCCTACTTCCCCTTGCCCTCAGTCCCTGGAAAATCACTATCTACTTACTGTGTCTACTAAGGATTTACTTATTCTGGATATTTCATGTAAGTGAAATCATATAATATGTGACTTTTTGTGTCTGGCTTCTTAGCATAATGTTTTCAAGGTTCATCCCTATTGTATGTGTCAATACTTCATTCCTTTTTGTAGCTGAGTGATATTGTATTGTAAGGATGTACCATAGTTTATCTGTTAATGGCAGTTAGCTTGTTTCCACATTTTGGCTGTTGTGCATAGTGTTGTTATAGACTTGTGGCAATTTGATGCAAGGAAACCATTACTTCCAAAGTTCATTGTTTCCTTGTGGAAGGTGTAGAATCCCTGCAGGCTATGTATCGTTGGTTGCAACCATTAACTCTAAAGCTTTTGTAATTTATTTGAGGAAGATGCTGTGTCACTGCAGTTTTCTCAGTTGTTCATTCATCCCAGGTGAATCAGGTATCAGCACGGTTAGAGATGATAACACAGGCACCGACTGCCTATTTTGGGAGGAACAAATGAGAATGCTTTGTGAGATTGGAGGTAAAATGTCATCATAAGAGCAACTGTAAATTATTAGAAAAGAGTCAACATACTGCTATGAGTGGTCAAGACATAAATATTTTATTCTTTAAAAGCTTTGAAAACATCAATTTAGGAGATAAAGTGCTTTAGCAACAACAAAATAATATGAACCATGGAGGTGCTTAATCTCTTGGGCCCAGTTTATTTAATATGTGGTCATCCTTGTGTCCTTAAATGCTTCAGGAATTAAATATATAACACTTTCAAGGCAGTAAGGTTTTATAATCCTATAATTAAAGAGCTCTCCAGAAAGGTTTTTAGGCATACCCAAGTAAGTTTACTCTTTCTTTGTACAGAACAAATCCAGCTCTTTCATGTCCTTTCTTCTTGGTTAGTTCTTTCAGTTTTAAACCATTGGTTCTCAACCATCCTGCACATTAGAACTACCTGATACATTTTCTAAAATACCATTGTCTATGCTGCCACCCAGATCAACTGAATCAGAATTTCTAGGAACAAACCCAAGCATCTTATGTATGTAAAGTTCTCAAGTGATCCTAAGGTGTTGCCAAGGTAAGAGAGTACTAATTCAAACTGCTGCTGCTGCTGCTGCTAAGTCGCTTCAGTCATGTCCGACTCTGTGTGACCCCACAGACGGCAGCCCACCAGGCTCCCCCGTCCCTGGGATTCTCCAGGCAAGAACACTGGAGTGGGTTGCCATTCCCTTCTTCAATGCATGAAAGTGAAAAGCGAAAGTGAAGTCGCTCAGTCGTGTCCGACTCAGTGCGACCCCACGGACTGCAGCCGACCATGCTCCTCCGTCCATGGGATTTTCCAGGCAAGAACACTGGAGTGGGGTGCCATTGCCTTCTCTGAATAATTCAAACTACTGGTTCTCAAAGTTGATAATTATCAGAGTTACCTACAAGGCTTGATAAAAAGAAGCTGGGTGCCACATTCAGGTTTCTGATTCAGTAGTTCTAAGTAGGACCTGACATTTTGCATTATGAATAAGATTACAGTGGTGCTGATGCTGCCAGCTCCGGGTTCAATTTTGAGGATAATGGGTTAATCTTGTCCTTTTTACTTGGTGAAGATGAGGACTGGTCAAATTACTCCACATAAATACCCTGAAAATGATTGTTTTCACTTATATTAGAGAAAGTCCTTCAGCAAGTTAAGATAATGGACTGTATAGTCAGAATGCCTGGTTAAAATACTGCTTCTATATAACTTTGGTCAAATTCCTTAATTTTTAAATCTCTAGTTCCTTTATCTGTGAAATGAATATTATATATTTGTTTTGAGGGTTAAATTTGATAACATATGTGAAATGATTGACATACAATAAATATACTTTTTAAGTTTTCTTGATAACTTTCATTTTCCACTATTATAGCTGTCCTTTGGTCTAATTGGCTATCAAGTTCTGTGCTTCTTAGTGGTTTAACAAATAAAGAAATATATGTTAAAAAATCACAAAGATCAGGGAATTCAACTGAGGCTTTCCAAAAACTGAATGAGGATTTATACATATGTAATGGTTAAAAAGCTTCATCTCTGGAGTCAGAGAACCCTGGGTTTGAGTCCTGTCAGAAACCTCTCTGTTTGTTTTCCTTTGAAAAATGATGGTAATAAAAGTTCCCTACATATTGGGTTGTTGTGATTGTAATAGAACAGATAATTCAAGTACAATGATTAGCGCAGTCCTGGACATATCATAGGTACTCAATAAATGTTAACTATTATTAAACTGAGGGTAATTGATTGCTAGCTGCTCCTTTAAATATTAACTCTCCTTTTCGTCTTTTGAACTGATGTGTTTTTATAGCTCTTTGAGGTATGTCAGGAAGGAATGTAAATTCTCCAAGGGGAATGCAACTATTGAGGAGAAATTTGTTTACTATTTCCTCAACACTCTTCTGAATACAAGACTGAAAAAGAGTGAAGATTTACTCTTTAAACACTGGATAACTTCTCTTTTATTTCCATTGCCAGAATCAAGAGAAGAGCTGCTGAAACTCCTGGTCAATCATTAGTTTCTATTTCAGACCTTCAGTTGGGCATTTCTGTCAATGGACCGCCTTACAAATAGAGCTGTTGCCAGTTCCCTGCTGTGACTTCCTGACTGGAAGTCCTTTACCTGCTCTCTGGCTGTGTACATGCAGAAACTTCTATTTCAAAAAAACAAAAAACAGAGCGTTTCTTTTTGTATTTTTTATTGGACAGCAAGATGAAAACAATCCCCCAGATACTCTGAACATGATGCAAACTGATCTTGATGGACTGCAGCATAGATAACTGCAGATAGATGTTGTAAGGGAAACTGCTACAATAGTCGTTTGCATAGATACAGTGACAGGAGGTATCATTTCATTCAATTTGCAGGGGATGGCTCTGCTGTGGTAACACATAGTCTTTTTTCCCTATGTATGTGGTACAAATTCCCCTGGGAGGATGAATTATTTGATGGGTATGCATGGACAGATGCTTGTTTTAATATTCAGTGTTTCTTTTAATATACATTAGGAAAAAAGCACACATGCTTATTTTCTCAGATGCTCTTGTTTAAGGTATATCTAAAATGCATAGAAAGCTTAAAATATGAGGTAAAGGAAACTATTAGGTAAACAATAGTAGAAGGAAAATGTAAGCAGTTTTGATAAATACAATGAAGGTGAATATGATAGGTTTGGGAAATTTTTTTGCAAAATGTGCAGGCTGTTTGGTGCCTCAGAAGCTAATGGTGATCCATCTGTATAGTGTTTCTGGGTATCCACCTATACATTTAGCTGTAGAGAGTGAAATGGCTATGGCAGTCTTTTCCAGTCTTTCATTCATGTTTTGTTGTTTAGTCACTAAGTTGTGTCTGACTCTTTTGTGGCCCCATGGACTATAGCCTTCCAGGCTCCTCTATCCATGAGATTTCCCAGGCAAAAATACTGGAGTGGGTTGTCGTTTCCTTTCCAGGGTTCTTTGTATGCTTGTCTTCTACTGTAGCCTTTCTTTGCCACAATTCTCCCTTTTAAATATTTTTGCTAATTATAAGAGAAAGATAAAGAAGAAAGAACCAACACACATATTCAGTGACAAATAAAGTGGAAATTTTTCAGGTTCAATGGGTGCTTCGTTTAAAATTACCATTAAAATAACCAGTCTTTGCCTATCAATTTATGGTTAAAGCCATTGTATGTTCATATCTTTTATATACCACTGGAATTTATTTTCTAATTTAATTGCCAAATTGCTTATCTGATTAGATCCTGAGGAGAAGCAAATTAGTGTTGGAGGAAAAAAATAGACAAGATAAGGTTTTCTTTACTGTTGTGCAAGTCATGTATATTTCATGCAAGATTAATAGTGGAATGTTTCAGTTCTTTTTCATTTTATCAGAGGCAAACACTTGCTACTTTATCTCCCCATCCCAGGAAACAGAATGGGGTGATATATGCCACAAGTCTAGTAATAAAAGAAGCTCTTGAAAATGAAGTCATTTAGCTGAATCGGCCAAAAATGACTCAGATAACAAGTCAGGGTGATGAAGCCATAAATGGCATCCTCATTGCTACCATGGTTCCCAGGGAATAAAATTCTTATCCTACTACTAAGTGTGAACTGGTTTATAATTCTGCCCTACTAGTGTCTCTGTGAAGTAGTATATTCTTACTAAGTCTTTTCCAACTTGTTTCGTTCATTGAACAAATATTTGTTGAGTACCTGTTTTGTGTCCAGTGCTTAACTGCTTCAGGGGCACGTCATGTGGCAGTGAAGTCGCTGCCCTCAGGGAAACCAGAGCTGTATATGAGCTATCATTGTAAGCATGGTCACCGACCTGTATTAAAGTATGCCTCTTAAATATTCTGATCTTTAAGACGTTCAGAAGTGATTTTAAAGAATTAAGTTGAAATGATAGGGGATGAAGTTAATTGGGCTTCCCTTGTAGCTCAGTTGGTAAAGAGTCTACCTGTAATGCAGGAGACCCGGGTTCAGTTCCTGGGTCGGGAAGATCACCTGGAGAAGGAAATGGGAACCCACTCTAGTATTCTTGCCTGGAGAATCCCGTGGACAGAGGAGCCTGGCAGGCTACAGTCCAAGGGGTTACAAGAGTCGCATACGATTTAGTGACTAAACCACCACAGAAATGATTTTAAAGAATTAAGATTAAATGATAGAGGGCACAGTTAGGTTGTAGGATTTAATTAAGCAAGTTTAAAAACAGGAACATTTTTGAACCCAAGAAAGAGAACTCACACTTAACAAGAACTAATATTTAGAGCACTTGATATGCTCTAGACACTCTGCTCAGTACTTTGTATCGATTATCTTATTTAATTTTCCACATGCATACATGTGCTCATTCATGTCTGACTCTTTGTGACCTTGTGGGCTGTACAGCCTGTCAGGCTTCTCTGTCCATGGAATTTCCCAGGCAAGAATACTGAAGTGGGTTGCTATTTCCTTCTCCAGTGTATCTTTTCAACAGGGATCAACCCCTGTCTCTTGTGTCTCCTGCATTGGCAGGTGGATTCTTTACCACTAGCGCCACCTAGGAAGCCTTCACATCTACCTTATATAAGTGGAAGTATATTATCATCCTTATTTCATGGATGAGGACATTGAGCTTAGGCTAATTAAACATCTTGTCTAATGTAATCCAATCTTGTTTAACAGCATAAGTAAGAAATATACAAAAACAAAAATAAAGCAATCTGTCTCCTACCTTAACTTCTGTGGAACAGTTCATCAAATTAGGCTGGAGAAAAAAGAAATGATTAGATTAACACAAAGTATGAATGGAAGACTAAAAATCAAAGAATGATAGATTACAGAAAAGTTCAGGGATCTTATTTACCTGAAATAAGTGATTGAACCTTTTTTTTTTTTTTCTCTACCTGTGATGAGTAGAGATTGTCACAACTCTCAAAAATCACAAAAAATCCTGTATCTTCAAGTCATTTCTTGGTGGGTGGAATTTATCAGCCTTGGCTGCATGGATTGCTGCTGCTGCTGCTGCTGCTGTCGCTTCAGTCGTGTCCGACTCTGTGCGACCCCATAGATGGCAGCCCACCAGGCTCCCCTGTCCCTGGGAATCTCCAGGCAAGAACACTGGAGTGGGTTGCCATTGCCTTCTCCGCATGGATTAGCCAGCCACAGTCCAACAGCCCTTGGATACAGCAGTCTTCAAATGGTGATTTCAGTCATTCATTTCAAATACACACTATTTCTTAGTTTCTGAGAACATATAAAATACGTATTTGTTCCTGAGTTTGGAAAAGATAAGACAGAAAGACCTTTGTGTTTTTCTCTCATGTAGGAATCAAGAAATGGCAGCCCACTCCAGTATTCTTGCCTAGAGAATCCTTTGGACAGAGGAGCCTGGTGGGCTGCTGTCCATGGGGTCGCACAGAGTCGGATGTGACTGAAGCAACGTAGCATGCATGCGTGCATTGGAGAAGGCAATGGCAACCCCCTCCAGTGTTCTTGCCTGGAGAATCCCAGGGACAGAGGAGCCTGGTGGGCTGCCGTCTATGGGGTTGCACAGAGTCAGATATGACTGAAGCAACTTAGCAGCCCCAGCAGCAGTAATCAAGACTTCTGTAGGGGGGAAAAAAAACGAAGGAGACAGTAAGAAAGTGGTTTATATGCTTTTTCCTTAATAAAATCTTATTTCACTGGGTCTTCAATGGAAATCTTTCTCCATTCTGGTATGAGGGGAATGTTGGCATCTGTATTTTTACTTGGTACAGTCTCCAGCTGTTTGTTTACTTTCTGACTTGGGTCCTTGTAGAAGTTATCTCTGTTGTAAAGTTAACAAGTAACCTCACACTGGAAACTATTTCTGCAGTGTTTCTTGAATGGTTCCCCCACCACGGCAATGCTCATTAGTGGCCAGGATTGTTAGATAGTATTCCACTGCCACTTCTTGGATTTGCTTTGAAATCTACAGACTCTGAGTCTCTTATGTGGCTCTCCAAAAAGTGAAGTTGGGGTAGGGAGCAGTGCTAGCCAAGATCATTGCATAAAAACCTCCAGGGAAGGGTGATTCTTCTGTGTATTCAGATCTCATCATCATGAATGAAAGTGAATGAGTCAGTGATACAGTCAGCTGTATCACAGATGTTTGTCAGTTACTCTCTGTGTGTCAGGAAAAAGATATAGAGTGATCAAAAAGACAGATAGAGATCTAGGAAGGCTCTAATCTAGCATCAAAGACCAACAGGAAATAAGTCCTTGGGTCAACATTAACAGTCTAAGAAACCCAGAGGTTAGTTATTTCTATATATGCAGCAAAGACCAATGATTCTTCTCATTCATCCTAAAGAAGTCACTTGCCCCAAAGCATGTATTTTACTGAAAATGATAAGGGATTTTTTTTTCCCTCACAGGAAAACCCTGTTTCCCTCCAAATCTCCCTACTTGTTATCTCTCTCCAAGATTCTGATAGCCACACAGCCACAAGTATCCTCTTTCTTTTGACTCTTCTCTAAACCTCTTCAGCTCCAGTCCTCCATTTCCAAATCTGTCCTTGAGTCCTATCTCTCCTTTCCTTGGTAGAAAAAAAATAATTCTGTCTCATAGCTGCAATTAAAAACTGATTTAGCAAGAAGTGGACCCACCAGTTATCAGGAACTTTTCTCATTAGAAGGCAGGGAATATTTTTTTCTTAATTTATTATTTTAATTGAAGAAGAATTAAAATATTATCTTGGTTTCTGTCATACATCAACATGGATCAGTTATAGGTGTACATATGTCAACTCCCTGTTGAGCCTCCCTGCCCCAAACCACCCCATCCCACACCCTCTAGGTTGTCACAGAGCCCTGGTTTGAGTTCCCTGAGTCATACAGCAAATTCCCACTAGCTATATATTTTACATGTTAGTATATATGTTTCCATGCTACTCTTTCTGTTAGTCCCACCCCTTCCTTCCTATCCACCTTGCCATGTCCGTAAGTCTGTTCTCTATGTCTTTATCTCCATTGCTGCCCTGAAAATAGGTTCATCAGTACCATCTTTCCAGATTCCATATATATATACATTAATATATGATATTTGCTTTTTTCTTTCTGACTTAGTTCACTCTGTATGATGCATTCTAGGTTGAACCATATCATTTGCACTGACTCAAATGCATTCCTTTTTATGGCTAAATAATATTCTATTGTATATATGTACCACAACTTCTTTATCCATTCATTTGTTGATGGACATCTAGGTGGCTTCCATGTCCTAGCTACTGTAAATAGTGCTGCAGTGAATGTTGGGATGCATGTATCTTTTCTGTTTTGGCTTTCTCATAGTGTATGCCCAGTAGTAGGATGGTTGAGTCATATGGTAGATTTAGTCCTAGTTTTTTAAGGAATCTCCATAGTATTTTCCATAGTAGAAGGCAAGGAATACTTATGTAATAATTTTTATTTCTTCACCTACCTATAGGTCTCCACCACTGCAGTGTCTTCCTCATCTCCACCACTACAGTGTTTTCACCTCTTTGCAAAGACTTTTCTATTGTTTGGAAGTTCCCAACTGATATTTCACATGTTCTTACAAAGTGCTGTCAATCCTCAGGTGATATTCTCCATCTTTTTGTTTTTTCTGTTTAGCCCCTTGTGGTTTTTCCATCTATTGTGAATAGGCTTGATGCTGACACAGTCACCTGAAGTGATCTTGGCTCTTGACCTCAAGATTTTCAGCCAAGTGTTCTCCTTGTAGACATAGCTGCCCGTATCATAGCCCTGCTGATATTCTTGAGCTCTAAAAGTGCAAGATCAGAGCCACAGATTATGGTACCCTTAGGATATGGAATATTCTTCCTAGGGGGCTCAGTCGTAAAGAATCTACCTGCTAATGCAGGAGATGCTGGTTCTATCCCTGGGTTGGGAAGATCCTCTGGAGGAGGAAATGGCAACCCACTCCAGTATTCTTGCCTGGAAAATCCCATTAAAATTCCATGGAATCTGGTGGGCTCCAGTCCATGGGTTTGCAAAGTGTCGGCCATGACTTTAGCAACTGAGCACACAGGATATAAAACATAGTCATAGAATGTGCCGAATGCCATTGTGTTTAGTATGTAAGGAGGAATAATGCTCTCCCATTCTGTTTGTTGTCACAGGAGTCCTATGAATACTAAAGGAGTATTTAATGGTGTTTTTGAGAAATAATTTTGTTTTAGAGCATGATAATCATGATATATAACAGAACTAATTATTAAGAATGGACTCAAAATACAACCTGAACAATCAGACTGGGTATTTGTTAGCAGATGACACAACTATATTGGTGTACCCTAAATTAAAATTAACTCTGTTTTGGAAAGCCATAACATGAACTCACGAAGGCTGTGGGTAGGAAGAGGAAGAGTCCTCTGTTAACTATAGAAGCCATGCTACTTCTGTCCCCTAAATTTAAGAAATGTTTTCTCTCCATTTCCTAGTACTCAGATATTGCTGGAGACATTATAGTTCAGAGGAATGTGAGTATGGTTCTGGCTTTAGGTGGACTGAGGGTCAAATTCCTGTTCTGCCACAGAGGAAATCATAGATCCTGGGCAGTTAACCTCTATATACTATAATTTTCTCATCTGCAAAATGGGAATAAAATGTGCAATTATGGGAGTTCTGTAGCTATTAAAAGAGGAAATTAATTTTTAAGGATTACAAATGTTATGCATTATGGTTGTATCATGTTCTTGTGCCTAACTCATTCTTTAAAATAACTTTGGTTTCATCCTGACTGTAGGCAAACTCATTCAGTAAATACAGCAGATCTGGTCAGCCATGTAGTAGTTAGATACTAAGTACTTAACCAGTTCATTCACTCATTTCTTTAATTTTTTCATTCCCTCAACTAAAGGGGATGGTAAGCACTGGAGATCAATGATGGCAATGAAGAGATGACTTTATGAGCTCACAGCTAGAGGGGATACAGACCAAAAAAGAAATAATTAGAAAGCAATGTGAGAAGTGCCATGGAAATAAGAAAAGTTTATTGAAATACATTGGAGAAAGCCAATTATTATGCCTGGAGAAATGAAGAAAGTGTCACAAAAGAAGTAGTAAAGACTTGTCCTTAGGACAGATTTAGGGCCATCAATTTCCCATGTAAGTGATGTTCCCTGTCCCAATGGATGAGCCTAACATTTCCTGGGACTATTGTAAATATGAGATTGAATCTTAAAGCATATACCTCCCTATTCCAGAGTTCCAATCATGCAAATAAAATAAAAGATACACGACTTTTAAGATTAAGCTCCTTCAGTATTCAATTTAATATAACTATTCTTTAGAACACTTAAAAGTTTTTTTGAGTGGAAGTGAAAAAATGGGGCTGGATTTCATGTTACCTCTTAAATTCTAAAGTCTTGTAAATTGCATCATTTCTGAATATGTTTAGCAACAAAAAATAGTATTGCCACCAATTAGATTAAGTCCCCGAAAACTTATGGTCTTGATGGCATGTCATTAGGATCTTCTAATGCACCCAGGGTCTGCTAAGCTAAAGTCCTAAAGTGCAAGTTCAATTTCGCATGTTCCTGTGTCTTCAAGTTGCTTGAAATTGATTCTAAGCTTTTTTTTTTCTGGATTGACATCAGTGCTTCCAGTGTTATGGGTTTTCTGTTTATTTGTTTGCTTATTTTTCTGGAAAATAAATCACTCTCTTACTATTTCTCTGTCTCTTCCTTTTTTAAAAAACAAATGTTTACTTTTCTTAGTCATCTACCTTTCCCTCAGGAAGTTGTACATTCATTCCTTCTCTTCATTTGTTCAGATTGTAAAAGTTTAAGTGAACAAATACATGTAGATACACTCAGACAGACAGACACATGGAAGAGCAAATCTTTAACAATTCTGGCTGATACAAAACATAGAGGCACTTTCATAGAGACCTCACTGCTCCTTTGTGTATCTTTTGCCGGTTTTCGACTGTAGCTCTTAATGAAGCGCTTATAACTGTTGGTTTTGGACTCGTTCTTCCAGGGATAACCGTTGAAACCCATAATGTTGGAAAATGTTCTCAGACAATCTGTGATCTGCTGGTGCACTTTGTCTCTATGGGCCCTTAAAAACTCAGTTTCATGGGTTACCTGTCACTTTGTATGTTTGTTTTTTGGGAGCACAGAAAAGGATTAAACCACCTTAGTAGTATAAAATGGCTTTTAATCAGTTTTTTTTTTCTTCTAAGTATGATCACTTAACCTGCTTTATAACTGTGAATCAGTGCAGCTGGAGCCCTTTTGGAAATTCTTTGGCTGGTGTGGGGTTAGAAGCATAGGGTTGGAATCACTTGGCCAGAGTTCACATATTGGCACCGTTGTTTGCTGGCTGTGTGACTTGTGACTGATTAGCTTTTCTTTGATTCAGTTTTCCTATCGATAAAAATAGAGTCAAAGGTAATATTCATGTCTTAGGTTTGTCGGGATAGTTAAATAAGATTGTGTGTAAGGAGTGCTTAGCCTGGCCTGGCATATAGTAAGTTCTTAGCAAGTGTCATCCTTACTATGGCATATGAGCAACATGGAGGTTCAAAGACTCTTGCTGTGTTTGGTATTACTTGTTCCCATATCTGTCAGTTCAGAAATTTGTTATTTTGTGTGGAAAGGACTGATAAATCTTGGCACAGTTTCCCCCCAAGTAAATCACATTATTTCTGAAATTTCTTTTGCACTCTCCTTTAACTTCTCTCCACACATCAGTTTCTAACCCTTACCGCTCTTCATCCACTGCCTTCTGCCTCCATTCCAGGATGTGAGAATTAACATCTGTGGCTACTGTTTCCACACCATGATTGCAGTTGGGAAAGTCCATTCCCCAAAATCCCTCCCAGTTCTTGGTGAAAGCCTCTGCTTATAATTCATGTTTTCCACACATAGTAAAGATCTCAGTGATATAAAATTAGTTCTATAATTATCACCTGTTCTTTATGTTCAAATGTTTGTTCAAATATTTACACCCTACATTTAAGAAATCATCTTCTGATAATTTTTATTTCGTACTTAATAGAAGCAGAGATTTCTCCCATACAGCCCTATGCTGTCTCGTTAACACACCTGATCTGTTTGTTCTCAGATAGTTTTCCTGTGCAGCCACGGGAGAATTTATGTAGAACTTCCATACCAGCATTAAAGATAGCCATAGCAGTACCAAAGAGGTCCTTGCGAAATATATGATTGGGATGTACCACAGGAATTAATAATTCTCAGGCCACTGTCTTAAATGGTAACCACAGTGTTTTTGTAAGGAAGTTGCTCAATTTATGCACACAGAACACACAGGGCTGCATTCTGACTGGGGAGCCAGTTTTATTTAAAATTTATATCTCAGAAAATACTAAAATTATTCTACTTAATATGCACATACTATATTCCTTTGAGTGACATTATGAAATGTTTTGCTAATTTGACCTTCCTGATAATTTCCTGAAATTCTAAGTCAATGCAGTGAAAGAATGCCATCTCTAAAAATGGTTTTAATGTCTTTTTCCCCAGAGTAAAGAATTATTTTTTAAAAAAATTAATAATTGTACAGTTTATCATCCACTATAAAAAATAATTTTCTTGGAAACTATGACAGTTTTCTTCTTTAGGTTTCCCAATTAAGTAAAACTTTAAAGACATACTTCTAGTTTGCCGGATTTTAGTAGGTCAGCATACACACCAAGAGTGTATTAAGGTGGACTGGTCTATTTATTGATTTGCAGTGAATCTGCTAAAGGCTCAAGGCAATTGTCTGCGGAAGGGGCGGGAGGGCCATACACGATCGAGGTCATGCGCATCTAGCCAATTTGTAAGACGATCCAGCCGCTTCAAGCCATCAGCAATCCTTAGCATAGGGGCACACTCATGCATTCTTGTCAAGTCATCTTGTGAAAGGCTGCCTGCTTCCAGCTTGGCTTGGATGTGCAACCTTAATAAAACTCACTGAGGTCTGGGAGAAAATAGCAGATCTGCAGCAGATAGGGTAGAGGAAAGGGTCTAGAATATGTACACGCAGCTGACTCAGGCAGGCTCCACGCTGAACGGTTACACCGAGAGGAAACAATAAATCTCAGCTACTATGCAATAAATATCTCAAGTTTTTAACTAAGGAAACTATCATTACGGTGAAATTAAAAATATATATATCATTTTAGAACAAAGCTAAAAATGGCTAGTTTTCTGTGATTCTTCAGCAAAACTTTCTTTGAAAGGGAAAAGTTAAACAAACAAGCAGTTTTACCTGAAATAAAGAACTAGTTTAAAGGTCAGAAGAAACGAGCGAGATTTGCGAGAGGCACGGAAAGAGAGTGCCGGCAGTACAATGACAGTTTTCCTTTCCTTTGCTTTCCTCGCTGCTATTCTGACTCACATAGGGTGCAGCAACCAGCGCCGAAGTCCAGAAAACGGTGGGAGAAGATATAACCGGATTCAACATGGGCAATGTGCCTACACTTTCATTCTTCCAGAACACGACGGTAACTGTCGTGAGAGTACGACAGACCAGTACAACACAAACGCTCTGCAGAGAGATGCTCCACACGTGGAACAGGATTTCTCTTCCCAGAAACTTCAACATCTGGAGCATGTGATGGAAAATTATACTCAGTGGCTGCAAAAAGTAAGTGAACGCTTTCAGTTTCTAATTGCACGGAGCCTTTTCTGTTCTCCCGCTGCAACTAACTTCGAGTTCCTTAGGGGGCCATTTGTGTGTTTACCTTTTGCTCCAGGGGGGCAGTGTTTGCAAATGCAAGACGGCTCTCTCCCTGTGACTTAAGGGGGTGAGCCAATGTTTTGTAGGCTTGTGCCTCTGAAGGTATGGTGGTACCCCATTTATGTGTCTAACACTGGCACATTTTATGACATTTTTGGTGTTTTCTTATTTAAAATTTAGCTTGAGTTTTTCTGACTGTCAAAGCCCAACTTAAAAAAAAAATGTAGGTCTTGAGTAAGTTGGTCAAAAAATTAAATAATAACAGCAGTACTATTAGGATCAAATCAATTTTACACCCTGAATTTTGTGCAGCTAGGACAGAAAGTCATCACCAGATACTTATTTTTCAACCTCTAGTAAAGTTAATATAAAATGTGGATAAATACAAAGTACAATATTTGATTGAAGAAATTGAATAAGTATGTAAAGGAAACAGTTTCAGCAAATAGTAGAATAGTAAAGGACTGATTTCTGTCATATATTTTCTTCTGTCCTTGAGAAAAAAATCAGGAAGATATATTTGAATGTAAACTCATCAGGAAGGGGTTGTTTGCCCGCTATGAAAAGACATGCACCTGTAGATTTGGGCTGAACACGACATGTAGATTTTGCTATGTCCCTCAAGTGCCTCTTTCCTCAAGACATTATAGTCACACACAGTGCAATGTGGGGAACCAGATAAATGTTTATGTTGAGCATGCATTTAATCCCAATTTATAAAAATCAAACACCATATTTAGTTATTTCTCTATAAACCATTTAAAAGTTTTGTTCAAAAGATACCAATGAAAAATAACACACTTTCTGCAATTCCTTCCCTCTTTGCTCTCTGTTTAATTATGTAACAAGTAAGCAGCAGATAACAAGTATATTCAAATGTGTCACTGGAAGGGTGACAATGTCAGTGTCCCATTTGTGGAAAGCTTCTCCCCCAGGGATCTTTGCTAAAAATTCACTTGATATGTATGGGTAGGAACACAAGCAGTCTAGTCTTCTTTATGTTAGTCTGTTAACAGAACAAACCCTTTAAGAAGATAAAAGATAGGGAAAGGACAAACGCTCTTTTTTGTTCCTGTGTGGTCACACTCACTTAGGTCACCTCCTGCTGAATCATGCCAAGTAATAGTTATTTTACTTTTGTCCACTAGGGACTGAACTAAGATCACTGTTATTTTATTTGACAAATTAACTAAAACTTAGTAGTTTTAGAGTTTCCAAGCTTGGAATTTTAGTTAATCTTCCTATTGTAGATTACAGGTGAAAAAAATACATCGATAGGCAAAATAATAGAAAGCAAACAATTCTGAGGTCTTTTGATAACATGGCTTAAATTTCAGGCACTAATTAAATGTAGCTTAAATTTCAGGCACTAATTACAGCAGCAGTTTATAATAGGATTTTTTTTTCCTTTCACAAAACTTATTTCCATCATGAACAAATGAATTTAGTTGAATAGCTTATTACTATTCTCAGTATACTGTTCATATAGTTTTAAATGAGAATTTAATCATCATAAATTAGTCTGGATTCATTGAGGAAGCTGGAGAGGGAAATTTAGTTCCAAATTGTCTTCAATGAGTTGTTCTACCAAAAATGTTTTGTTTGCTTAAAATATGCAGTCCAAATGATTTAAGCATGAAAATGCATATTTTTGTTGTTGTGATACAGTTATTCAACAGTAACAGGATAAAGACATGATTCTATTGGGTTTAAATCATGTACATACTTCATATCTTAATATTTGAAATACATTTGATTTTTGTTTGCATTATTTTTGGTCAAGATTATGGCATAGTTTTCAGATTATAGCCAAGCATAACTATGAACATGTTTTTTGGTTAAATTGACCTCTGCTAGCATGAATCAAGCTGACTATATGCTGACAATGTCTCTGTTGGTTTGAGTCAGAGCAGTTTGGCTTGACTATTGTCCGTTTGAATTTGCATATCTTTTGTCATTGTTAATGCGATTGGTTGGAGGATCAAGAAACCAAATAAATGCATTCAGAAAAGAACTTGCTAAAGGCTCTCATAAGTTTCCCTTAATTAGAAGTTTTCTATACTTCAAGTTCTAAGTTTCATGCAATGTATTTATTTTGATAATTCAAATGGAAATCTTTTTTATTGTAACCATTTGGTATACTTAATACTGTAATTTGTACTACTTCTATTTTGATTCCCAGTAGTTGTATTAGGATCAGAAGCAATGCACTGCAGAAACTGAGGCTATCAGTGTAAGTGTAAGTGATTCATCCATTTATTCAACAGAATAATTAATCAAACGTGATTATATGCAGCTCATGTCATCACTATTGGGAATTTTTTTTTTTATGCAGAATGTATGTTATCAATGCTAGCAGCAACTTGATGATAATTTATGTTAATCTATGACCTTGCTTGATGTTTGGTAAACTGGATTCTTTTAAATATTCTTCACAAGAGACTGGCTGTCACTATAAGTCAGTATATGAGACTTACATTTTCCAATCTCATCCCCCAACTTTTCTGGTCTTGTAATTGAACCAGATGAGAAGCAAGGCGGGCACCGGGGCATAGAATGTATTGGTCATCATAAGTGCTGAAACTGTTATGTTACTGGTCTCTTGGTGTGACGGATTTAATTCTTGGAGATCAGCTTTCCATAATAACTTGTTGATTAACACCAACATGAGATAGGTTTGTAGCATCATCCTTACTTTTCTATCAGGAAAAGCAATATACATAAATGTTCAAAAGTCACATTTTCATTGGATGAAGCACCTGGGTTGTCTGTCTAGGTTTGGCTTTCTTCTGCCATATAGCTCTTTTCAGAATTGTTAACGAACCATAAGAATACCTGAGAGTGACCAGGTCTTAGGATAGTAAAGATAAGTACAAAAGGCCTTTGTATCTTTGCCACTCTTTTGTGATTCCTTTTTACTTTTCTGTGACACAGAAATGTCTATTGTTGAATGTTTATTCCTCAACCTGTGCTTCTTGAACTGTTGTTTTCTTTCTCTCATATACCCCAAGTTCACAAATATATGTATTTAAAATATATTGGGAGAAAGCTTAGAAAGTCTGTTTGCCTTTGACAAATGGTGTCTTGACTTTTTTTTTTTTTTTGGTTGAGAGTATAAATAAATTGAGTTAAAAACATGCCTTGTAACAGAGAGCAAAGATCTGTCTACTATACTGTTTCACACTAGCTAAAATTAATGAATTGTTAGTATAAAATGCAGTTATTAATTGTCATTATAATATTAATAAATGAAACACTTTTAATGAAGTGCTTGGATAATTTTTTTTTGACAGCACTTTTTGGCTAACAACATTTTCTATTTGGATATTGTATTCTTTGCTTCAGAGAATTAGGATTTAGCATACAGTTATCTGAAACATGTTAATGATAACCAGGGCTTCCTTGGTGGCTCAGATGGTAAAAAAAAAAATCTGTCTGCAATGTGGGAAACCTGAGTTCAACCCCTGGGTTGGAAAGATCTCCTGGAGGAGGGCATGGCAACCTATTTCAGTATTCTTGCCTAGAGAATCCCTTTGAACAGAGGAGCCTGGCAGGCTACAGTCCATGGGGTTGCAAAGAGTTGGACACGACTGAGTGACTAAGCACAGCACAGCCATGATAGTGATTATCTTTTTAAAAAAGCCCTTGTATTACACCTATCAACTCATATTAATATCTACTAGACTGTGACTTCCTTGTGTGTTTGTCCAGTGTCATTTCCCCAGGCCTTAGAGCAGTGTAGCATCTGTGTGTGTGTGCTTAGTCACTCCGTCATGTCTGACTCTTTGCAACCCCATGGACTGTAGCTGGCAAGGCTCCTCTGTCTATGGCGATTCTCCTGGCAAGAATACTGGAGTGGTGGCCATGTCCTCCTCCAGGATATCGTCCACAGAATATAGATAATAAATGTTTGTTGATTGAATAAATGAATGCATTGTCTTTGCATTGCAGTGTGCACTTACTGTGTGCTATTAACATTTTGGGTATATACTTTACTTTCCCAACTATATTTTAAGTTACCTCTTAAGCAAGGATCATGTGGAAGAGGAAAGAGAATACTTTCTCTACCCTTCCAGGTTCATGATTGAGACCTCTCTATAATAAAAAACATGTTAACAAGAGAAAAACTAACAGAAGTTTAATAATATGTATATCTGCACCCAAGAAAACTGAGTAACCCCCCCCCCAAAAGACCTCAAATACTGTCTCCAGCTAAACACAAAAGATGTCGTCTCAGGTAAGCCAGGTTTTCAGGGCAAGCACAGTAAACAAGAGTAAGGTTGTTATGAAGATTTAAATCCATGCCTTCTTTGTTGATAGAGGCGCTAGAGGTTTAGTCACTTTCCTCTTGTGATACAGAGTGAGTCCGTGTGCATGGTGTGCTAAGTCGCTTCAGTCATGTCTGACTTTTTGCGACATATGTACTGTAGCGTTCCAGGCTCCTCTATCGGTGGGAATCTCCAGGCAAGAATACTGGAGTGAGTAGCCATTCCCTTCTCCAGGGGATCTTCCCAACCCAGGGATTAAACCCAGGTCTCTTACTTCTCCTGCGTTGGCAGCATGAGCTCTTTACCATGACACCTAGGAAGGCCACACCCTTACAAATAGAGATCTCTCTTGTAAATGTAAATTCCTCTGTAAATGTAAAGTAGAAGGCTAATTTCTACTTGGTTTTTGGAGCTTTTCCTATGTCTGCTGTTTCTTAAAAATAACCAGCCTGCATCAAAAAAAAAAAAAAAGAAAGAAAAGAAAAATAAATCAGCCTGAAATAATCCTTATGCCAAAAGGCATATTTTGGCATGATAGATTCTCCTCTTCAACTACATCATGCAACATTTTTGTCCTAACATTACATTAAAAGATATTGAGCCTAGGCTATATGGTATTAATTATCCAAATTGTATTTAGCCAAATGGTCTAGGATCTTAAAAACTTCTGTGACTCCATTTGTCTTCTTAATTATTCTTTAAGAGTCAGCTTGATTGCCAGTTTCTCCATGAAATGTACCCACACTCTACTTACCCTCAAAGGCCGAGTTCTCCAGTATTATCACATTGTACATATCATGTTAGTACTGCATTTCCATGTTGTGTAGCTGTTGTCATTTTCATTATTTGTCTTGAAGGCTGTTTGCCTACTTAGACTGTGAGTCCCCAGAGTGTAGTGAATATCTCTTTATCCACCTTTATATTTTCCAAGGTGTCTATTAAATGTCTGAACAATAGAACTGTTATCATCATAATGTAAAAATAAAAAATAGCAAGTGCTAAAGTGTGTGGGTGGTGCTAGGTATAAAATAAAGCAAGTTAAGGGACCTTGCAACTACTTTCAGATGCCAAAATTGGCTTCTAAGTTACTTGAGGGTCAGCTAGATATCCCTGTGGGATGAAAAATAACTTTATACTTCCAGACTAATAGGCAAACATTTATTGCATATAGGATAATATGTGCACATGTGAAGCTAAGTAACTAGAACTGACTTCTCATCTGTGGATTGTTTTAGTGACTGGTGACTGTGCAATACTAAACCAGAGAGGGTGCTTTCTTATTTGCACATGTGAGGGGATTTCTAGAATGGGTAAAATGGGCAGACAGTCAACAATTATGTTTATAAAAATTTATTATTAAATTTGAATAAAATATGCATATATGGTTTATGCATATGCTTAGTCACTCAGTTGTGTCTGACTCTTTGTGAGCCTTTGGCTGTAGCCCACCAGGCTCCTCTGTCCATGAGATTTTTCAGGCAAGATTATTGGAGTGGGTTGCCATTTCCTTCTCTAGGGGATTTTCCTGACCCAGGGATTGAACCTGGGTCTCCTGTGTCTCTTGTATTGCAGGTGGATTCTTTACCTTTTGAGCCATCTGGGAAGCCATTATTTATACATAGAGATAGAAAAAAAACGTCAGTTGCTGAGAAATGTTAATAGAAATAATTGTCTTTTAAACTCACTTGTAGAGATTTCTCCACTAACTTTGTTTGAGAATAACCCCTGATTTTTAAGCTAAATAGAGCTCTGTATTAACTTTTCATTGAATACTTAGATTTTGACTGTTGTATTTAAAACTGAAAGATCCAAGAAGGCATGCAGACTTTCTGGGCCCCAGAAGTTGGGCATTTGGAGCTATAATACAGTCTTTTGAATGTCTCTGCAAGAAGGAGCAAGCCTTTCCCCAAACTCTCTCCACTGATGGATCTCAGGTTTTGGGAGAAAGACGAATAGGTTTTTTCTTATGGGTAACTGCAGCCCTTCCTTACTCCCGACTGCCATTTCACATTGAGCTTTTAGTAGCACTCATCTCATATGTAATTCTTGGTTCAGTGTAAAGTGTATAAGAATGTATTGTTCTTTTCCATAATATCCTCTTACAGTTTTCCATTATGTGAGAAAAGAGTCTAGATTCTTTACCATGAGGTCCTATATGATCTGCCCCACACTCCTCTCTGGATTTCTCATTTATTAAACCTTTCCCTTATTCCAGACACTCAGATGACTTTAGCCTTCTTGTTATAACTCCCTCAGAACAGCTCATTCCTGTCTCAGGGACTTTACATGCTGTTTACCTAGCTAGAAAAATTCTTGCCCCACATCTTGGCATGAATGGCTCTTTCTCTTTATTCAGCTCTATGCTCAGAAATATTCTCTGAAAGTCTTCTTTGAGCACCATTGCCTACCACTTTCCCTCACTCTGCTAAGTGATTTTCTATCATTTTATATATATATATATGTATATGTATATAAAATTATAGAAATTTATATATATATATATATAATTTCTTCATGGCAGTTACCACTGTGATCTTTTGTTGTTCATTGTTTGTCACAATATTTATTCTGTCTGCCTCTACTAAGAATGTAAACACCACCAGAGGTCCTTGTCTATCTTGTTCCATACAGTGTACCTTTACTGGTAGAACAGTGCATGATACATAGTAGACCTCAGTAAATATGTGCATATATATTCTCTCAGACTCTCTATGCTGTGAGGTAGGGACTGTACCTGTTTTATTCATTAGTTCTTTTTTTTATTATTTTATATATTATTTTGATAGCAGATCTACTTTTCTTGCACAATGACTAGAACATAGTTGGAAAGAATAATTTCTTTTTAATGACTAGAGAAATGAATGAATTCCATGGGCATATTTCAACTCAAATTAAACATATGTATGAAAATAGACTTAACTATATTCTATACATTTTTCTATTAACTATGTTAATGGGAGAAATTTTAATTAGTCCTGAGTTTCCATAATCTATTACATGAGTCAGCAAACTTTGGCCCTTGGCCTAAATTCTGCCTGCTACCTATGTTTGTAAATAAACTTTATTAGAATACATCTGCATTTATTCCTTAATTGTCCATCTATTTTTAAATAAAGTTTTATTGGCACAGAGCCATACCCGTTTGCTTATGTATTGTCTGTGGCTGCTTTCTTTGTGTAAAGGCAGAATCAAGTGGTTGCCATGGAGTCCAGAAGGCCCACAGACTTTAAATCTGATATCTAGGCCTTTACAAAAAAAAAAAAAAAAGTTTGCTGAGCCCTGTTCTGTATCACAAAAGGAATGTAATATTAACATTCAGACCATTGCAAAGTAAATTGTGAGGTTTGCTGTGTGAGGAAAGGATGGCACTGCAGGAAGCCAAGTAATCTTCAGGTCCTTGCCAGTTGGCAGGGATCCTGTCTAAGCCATTTCTTGGCTTGGTACTGGAACATGCTGTGAGATGACATTTTAGAGTACAGGTAGATAAATTTCATGTCTTTTTTGCCCCTGCCCTTCTTCATGGAAACAGAGAAATGTTTCAAAAACAAATACATGTTAAAAAATAAAAAGCACCTGAATAACAAATCAGCAGCCTCTGGTTAAACAATGAACAAGTCTGGGTGCCAGGGTGGTCTGTGCCTGTTTCATCTTGTTGTGACATTAACAAGAATGTTGACAAAACATCGGAGGCATTCTATTTTCATAGAAATGGGACTCCAGCTCTGTCTTTTACAGTCTATTTAGAAACCTTTTCTCCTGTGTCATTTGTTTTAGATATAAATGTTATAAGTGTCCCCACTCTATAAATGATGAGATGAGGAGGAGCAACAAATGGGATGCTCAGCTACAAAATTCAGAGGTTTATCATCCCCTTTGCTATATTTTATTAACTAGGAGTTTGTTTTTTTTTCTTCTTCTCATTCTGCATGCCTTGTCTCTGTGTGGAAACATCAGCAGCCTTTTCCTGGGCCTTGTCTTCTTTTTTAATACCACGAGCTATATTGTGTCATTTGCTTACACGCACAACCTTAATTACATTCTGAGTCATCCTTGCCTTTTGTTCCAATATAAGATTATCGTTTGCTGTGAAGTTGGGAAGTTCCAAACCCATTTTGGTTCTAGCCCCATGGTCTGAGAGAAGGAGGGCCTCTAGCATTTAAATCTCTTTACAAAATGTACAAAAGACATGCCCCCTCCCTTATCACAGAGGTTTCTAAAGAATGAAGCACTCCATGGATTATCTTTTCTTTATATTTGGAGGCTCTATACCTAAATGCTCTTCTCTAATTCTTACATAGAAATAGTGTAAGTGGGAGGTTTTTCAGGCTTGGTTAATCTTTTTTGCCTATCCAAATGATCTGGTTTCTTCCTTCAAACAAATAAAAAGGTCATACTTAACTGAGAAAGTGAAGAAAACATATAAAGCCGGACACGACACTACTGGTAGCTAATAATTTCATCAATAATGTATTTTGACATACACAGATCTTTTCTTTTGGCAGTAAGTTTTGGAGAAAATAGAGAAAAAATAATGTAATAAATTATACATACTGTATGATTATCAGCTCACTTACTACAGGTCCACATTGTCATATATTAAAGTTTGTGTTGACCTTTTGAAAGTGCATGAAAATTAGCATCAAGCTGTGCCTAAAGTAAATAAGTAGCTGGAATATTAATAAAGTGCAAATGTCTTGAATTCTTAATAACATATACATGTAAGCCATCAAACTCAGTGGCATCAAATAGGTAAAAGTACTATATATTTCTACAAAATGGCTGAATAATTTTGGAGGGTGGTGTACTTTAAAGTTTCTTTTTACATTTAGTTTAATTCAATAAGAAGTTATACACTGTATAGATAGTCACTATTTTGTTTGTGAAAGCTAAATGAGTTGAATTATAATACTAGACCCTAAAGATTATTGGAGAATTTTCCTTCTATACTGTTGATGGGAATGTAAGTTGGTGCAGCAACTATGGAAAATAGTATGGAGATTCCTCAGAAAACTAAAAATAGAACCATCGTATGATCCAGCAATCCTACTCCTGGGCATATGCCTGGACAAAACTATGGTTAGAAAGATACATGCATGCCTGTGTTCATAGCAGCACTATTCACAATAGTCAAGACATGGAAACAACCTGAATGTCCATTGACAGATGAATGGATAAAGAAGATATGCTACATGTATACAAGGGAATACTACTCAGCCATAAAAAAGAAAAGTGTAATGCCATTTGTAGCAGCATGGATGCAACTAGAAATGATTATACTAAGTGAAATAAGTCAAAATGAGAAAGACAGATATCAAATGATGTCACTTACATGTGGAATCTAAAATATGGCGCAAATGAACCTATATATAGAACAGAAACAGACACACAGACATAGAGAACAGACCCGTGATTGCCAAGGTTTGGAGAGAGGGATGGGCTGGGAGTTTGAGGCTCCTGGATGGAACCTATTACATTTGGAATAGATAAACAGCAAGACCCTGCTGTATAGCACAGGGAACTATATCCAATTTCCTTGGGTGAAAGAATATTAAAAAAAGTGCATATGTATACAACTGAGTCACTTGCTATACAGCAGAAATTAGCACAACATTCTAAATCATTCAATAAAAAGAAAAGATTACTGGAGGATTTCCATTCCCAGAAAACAAATAAAATCCCAAATTTTATTTTATTTCTAAACCTTTAAAGATAATTCCAGAATTTTATAAAACATTTTAACCCTGTTCTTGTCTTCACTATTAATATATAGTTCACTAGATTATAATCCAGTGGGAATTTATTGTGGCTAAAGGTTTGATTTGGTGTATGTACCCAGCAGCCCTTATATCTACCTTATCTCAATTGCACAGGCATGAGGCAAGATTTGTATCTTTATTACTAATATCACCAGTATTTATTGTCCAGTTTTACTCAGTTTTTGAATGTCAAGAATAGAGTTATAATAAGCAGTAAGTTTAATATTTATAGTATTAATGAAAAATTTATTGAATAAATTGAGTATTTAATGACTTTTAAATGTTAATAATATCATGTTAATGATATTTTTAACAAATGAGTTAATGAATTGTACATATTTCTTAGCAGTGGAGCCTTATTTCCAAGCAAATTATTAGGCAGAAACTTAAAATATAATCTAAATGCAAAGCAAGGGGCTAAAGGAGAAATGGAGTGAGGCCCCACCATGATTCTCTTCCTCAGCCTCTTTCTCAGAGGCATCCTTCAAGAGACTCTTATCTGTACAAAAGGATACAGATTCAAAATAACTGCAGCAAAACTTTTAAATAATCAAATATTAGGCAGATAAAGTTGCCCAAACCAATCTACTGGCAGGCAGGAAGAAACATAACACTTGAAATTTTTGGCAAGCTTTGCCTATGCAAAGCAGTTTAAGAATATTAATGTGTAAGATACCAAAAATATGTAGACTCAAAAGTGTTGAGGCCCACCCATATGTAACATGACCTAAATATGTTGACAGTAGGCAATTCTTGGATAGCTAGTGACAAATTGTATATCTATTTTCATGATAGTTTATGCTTTTTTAAATTTAGGAATATGAATTACATTGATGACTTAAAATCTCAAGTTACACTATTTACTTAGAACAAAATTCATTGTTAAAGGTAGTGAAAAGGAATATGAATTTTAAGTAGGCATTTTGGTATTTTCAAAGTTTGCAAAGATTCTTGTTAAATCTACTCAGCTAATCTTTATTTTTATTTTTAGTACATGACACCAGAATTGCCATTTTCTTGCTCACATGTGCTGGCTATTTAGGATTTTTAAAGACACTGCCTGGATTGTGAAGATTAATTTAGTTAAGAATAGGTAAAAATCATTCTTGAATCCACTTTCCCAAATACACTTGAACTACCACATATCACAGTATACTGGAAGAGGACAATCATATGAAGGCAATGCCTTCAATTCCATTAACTCTGTGGAGCTTTTTCTCTTTCTTTAGAAGATGAATAATGCAGAGCTGTTTGATATACTAATGGGATGAAGGCTCAAAGTTAGACCTTATACACATTTATTATTAACTTGCTGATTATATCAGAAGTGAAAGTTCTAATTTCCTTTCTGGCTTCGTGGTGGCCTGCTTTTTCTTAAACATTGGTTTTCTTAAACACTAGTCTCCATTCTTCATTTTGGAGACTTATGAGGCTTGAAAACCAGAAAAGAGAGTGATGAATCCACTGTAGCCCCTTTTTGCTGAGAAGTCTGAGCCCACTGAAATAGATAATGAAACCAAATGTGTTGTTTGTGTCACTGTTTCCTGTGTCAAGTCTAGAGACAGTACCACACAGCGATGAAATGTGTCATACCTAGAGCCAAACCACCCGGGGGGGAATCTTGACAGTACCGCTTCTTGCTGTGGGACCTTGGGCAAGTTTCTCTATGCCTCATTTTCATTACTAGTAAAGTAAGGTAATAGCGCTTACATTATAGGATGATTGTTAAGAGTAAGCATAAGTGATTTAAATGACTGTCCGTAAGTCCTATTACATAGTAAATGTTAAGCAAATATTATTAATTCCTTGGGGGCAGTTCTGGATTATAGTAATAGTTAAGTGTTGAGAGCTTTTAGCAACCATCAGTCCCTTTGGAAGAACGTTACGTATATTAGTTCATTGAATATTTTCAATAGATAATATTATAATTTTTGGACACAGCAAATGAGGAAGCTGAGGCACAGAGAGGGGAGAAATTTGCCCAGCGTTGCCCAGTGGCTCAATGACAGGACGCGTACCCAATTCCAAGCAGCCTGGCTCTATGACCTGTGCTCTCAACCAACCATGCAATTAGATGTAGCAACTTCCTTCTTGTCAATCTTCAAACCTTAAGTCTGTTTAAGCTGTTTTTCTGTGATAGTCTTTGCATCTAAACCTGTAATTCTTCCACACCAAATGAGCTGCCCCTTTCTCAAGTTTTGCTTCAGACAGCCATTCGTCCTCATCCCACCTTTAAAGCTTCGTGGTTAAATTGACTGTGACATGTAGGTTATGCTGCTGATTGAAGCACAATAGCTCAATTCTCTCTACTCTCCCACAGATCTGTTAACAGACTAAGGAATCCCACATCTGCAGACCCTCCTGTCATATCCTTAGAAGCACTATCTCTTGAAGTTACAGAGCTTAAATGAATCTGACTATTTCTCTAAAATTTTCTGAAACACAGAGAGAGGCTTACAGTTGCTTTATATGGGGTGAGGCTGCCTATTCTAAATATCTTCAGTTTAATTTAATGACCTTACTTGTGGATTTTTCTGTGGAGAATCCTTCTTGGAAAAGCAAAAGCACATCCTGGAACTTAAAATATTATTTGCATGCAGCTTCCCTTTGTGGGTCATTCAGAGAGTTGTAAAAATGAGAAGAAAAGCCTTGTTTTCTCAGTCAATGAACTTTTATCTCACTTCCTATTTTATTTATCATTGTCCCTATTAATTAAAATATTTCTGGTATTTTGGTTCAAGAACAAAACACTGCTACTTGCAAGCAATTGTAATGACTCTTCTTCCTGGTCTCAGAGGCCTGATTACTCAGAATGCTTGGGCCTTGAGATTAGCTGCCTTCATAGCTGATAAACACCAATTGCATGAGGTGGAAAGGTTCCAAGTTAACCTAATTTCCCTCTGTCCGTTGTTCTTCATATAGTGTAGAAGAGAAGAGAGGAGAGTAGGGTGGGGCAAAATAGAACTCAGGTGTAACTGTTCATCCTCCACCCTTGTGTAGTGGGACAGATTAAAAACATCAAGAAAAGAAAACAAAACTCACTGCATATCCCCTTGGTTGACTCGAGTTCTCCAAGGAGTGCTAAAAATCAGATTGTAAGGACCCCAAAGATAGTGAGAGGATATATATTAAAACATGAATAAATTCATGCTGTGGTGATCAAACTATTTAGGGATGACTCTTTGGTCAGTGAAGTGGTCTGAAGAATTCTGGTGCTAGCAATGAGTTTTACAACATTCTCAAGTTTAAGATTTTCTTTCTTCATCCTCTCCATAGTTTTCAACTTGCATCTATTGTTTCTGATACTTTTCATCTCCTCTCAAGTGTTGTGTACATGTGCTTAGTCACTCAGTCATGTCCAAGTCTTTGTGACCCCATGGACTATAGCCCTCCAGGCTCCTCTGTCCATGGGATTTCCCAGGCAAGAATACTGGAATGGGTTGCCATTTCCTCCTGCAGGAGATCTTCCTGACTCAGGGATCGAACCCACATCCCCTGCATTTCCTGAATTGGTAGGTAGATTCTTTAGCACTGCACCACCTTGAAAACCCTCAAGAGTTAACTGAAAATGAAAGTGAAGTTGCACAGTCGTGTCTGACTCTTTGCAAGCCCCATGGAGTGTAGCCTACCAGGCTGCTCCATCCATGGGATTTTCCAGGCAAGAGTACTGGAGTGGGTTACCATTTCCTTCTCCTAGCAAATACAAATTAATAGAAGTTGGGGTGTAACCTCCCATATTTAGTCATATGAAAGTGAAAAAGTGAAGTCACTCAGTCGTGTCTGACTCTCTGTGACCCCATGGACTGTAGCCTACCAGGTTCCTCCATCCATGGGATTTTCCAGGCAAGAATACTGGAGTGAGGTGCCATTTCCTTCTCCAGGAGATCTTCCCAACCCGGGGATTGAACCCGGGTCTCCTACATTGCAGGCAGATGTTTTACTATCTGAGCCAGCAGGGAAGTATATATTGTTTGCTCTTTATCTTGGCACACGATTATAGTGTGCTTTATCTCATTCATATAGCAACCACATTTCCTGCCATTGTAATTGCTATTACTTTGTATATGGAATAAACCAAGTTATCTGAAAAGAGGGCAATGGATATCGGATGTTCTGTCCCAGAAGGAAGTATGAAAATGACATTCTATTAGGAAAGGTGTTTAGTAGCAAATAGGATTTTAATGTCTAGTTTTGTTAAGCAGTTATCAACATCCAAACAGATAAACACATATATTTTTATAAATAGTAGGTATTACCATATCTGGTTTACAGATAAGCAGACTGAGGAACAATGAAATCAAGTAATTTTTAAAAGGTAACATATTTACTTTGATAGATACAGAATTTGAACTGAGGTGTTCTGAGTGGTTAACTCTAAAGTTCTTCATTGTTCATGTCTTTTGCGTTTCTCCTTCACAAATTAAAACCAATTTTGCATGATAGAGCATGGGGAAGATATTTAATGAATGATACTTTCCTCTAAGTTTTTATCGCGTATATCTAGAATACATAACCTTCTTTGGAGAGTAGAATAATTTACCATGTATATATAAAAATTACTATAAGATAGCTACTGTTCTTAAGAGAACTATTTTCTGGAACTACTCTTGACTGGACAAAAGTTTTTATTTAAAAATATATCAGAGCCAAAAAACTCATTCCTGTTTTTACATTTTTACAAATAAGTGAAATATTTATTTTGTACAAATAAAGATAATATTTTAAGCTAGTTAGTTTATCTACATTTTTGCTTATAAACACAATCTTGAAGTGTTAGATTGTATTTATTTCAGGTAAAGACCAAATAAGGATAAAATAGAGTCAGTAGAGGATATTGCTTAATATTTCAGCAGTAATGAATTAGCATTTGTTTGTAGTGTTTTTGGGAAAATGACTATATATGTATTTTTAAATTTTACTTTATTTTAGTTCTTAAGTATATCAAACTAAAAATTGATCTCAGATTTATTTATGCTTAGAAAAAAAACAAAAAATTAATAGACACTGGTGAAGGTGAAACTGTCATCTCTTACTGACAGTCAAGATAAACTAATGGACTAAAGAAACTTTGGTTCAAATAGATGATTAAAGTTGACAATAGAAGTAGAAATCCTACATTTATCCCTCAACAAAGCTCTTAACTTGGAATTGAGTACATATTGGAGCTAAGAAGTCTCCATGCCAGAGAGAAAGGGAAATTATTTTGTGTCCTTTGTTTCATAAGGGACTGAAGCTTACATACCTTGAGTTCACAAATCAAATATGTCCAGTTTTCGAGGACAAAGGTCACTATGGAAATTAATTATACTGAGCATAAAATATCCTTATATATTATTCTAGTTTTTAAAAATGTCTTCCACTGTATCTAGTTTTGAAAGTCCTGACCTAAAAAGGTATCAAGGCAACTAAAAACTTCAAATAAACTCTGTAAGCATACTTTAAAATTGTTTATGTTTTAAATAGTTTACCACACATTTTAAAGATTTCCCTTCTGTTCAAATACAAAATATCTCCTGTAGAAAATGAGATTAATGTGTGCTTAGTCTTTCTCTGATTACTAGGCAATTGAGAAACCAATGGCAAAGAGGTGATTTTCTACCAGTAAGATATACCAGTCCTACCTGTTCATTTGATGGACACTCAGAATCTTTGTGAAAGGTATAGTTTAAAATCTTTAATGTAGCTTTAAAATTTAGAGCCAAAAAACTATACAAACAAAATGCAACTTTTTAATTTAACAAGGTGGGAAGAGTTTAAGTTGAATAGCTAGAAAACAGTGCCAGGGGGCAATTATTGGTTATATAGTCCAAAGATGGTTATAATGCAATACTACTGTATGTATGTATATGAGTGTATGTTTATAGTATTATGTTGTAAATAGTTTTTCATCTTACATGACCACATCCCATAAATAATTCTCTTCCCTTTGAATCTGAGTCATAAAAGGCAATGCAGTTTCCAGTCTGTTCACTACAATATTCATACTTGAAACCCTGAGCTGCCATGTTAGAACTCTGACTTCCTTAAAGCCACCATGTTGTAAGGAAATCAAACCACATGGGAAGGCAATGTGTAGGTTCTCTGGTTAGCAAGTCCTCATTTTTCAGTTATTTCAACCCAAGCTCTAGCCATGTGAGTGAATGAGTCTTCAGATGATTCCAGCCACTAAAGCACTCTATTACTTCCATATTTGGAGTTCAAGTCCTAGCATTATGGAATAGGAACAACTCATCCCTGCTGTACCTTGTCTGAAATCCCGACCTACCAGAGTCTATAAGCCTAATGGAGCATAACTGGATGGTTGTTCTCAGCCACTAAATTTGTGAGTTATATATTAGAGAAACTTAGATACATGTGCAGCGCTTACCATGATCATGATAATCATTGGATAATCACTAGATATGAGCCTTGACTTCCAGAAGCTCATCTTCCAGTAAGGCTCATGATATGGGTAGAACATCATAAGTGTTGGTTTTTAAGCCATTACTTTTACTATTTTTCTCTACTCTTGAGGGTAAATATTTCACTGTTACATAAATTAAGATGCAATAAATGCAACTTTAAGACTGTGTGTATCTTTTGTACACCTTTGAGTAAAATATTAGTAAGGATTTTTCTAAATTTAAGGTAGTATTTGTAAAAATCCTCTGAGCCTTCCTAAATTATTAATTCAAATCAGCCAGAAGTCCATAATACCAAAATAATGTATTGTATAGTTTATGTGATTTGTAATGTCTACATTGTTGAAAATTTTCTGATCATTTAAAAACTGTAAATATTTCAGTGAATTCAGATTTTTGAAAATCAAGGCATGAAGCTATTTTATAGCTATATGCTACTTAACCTGTCATGTTTAGTCTGTAAGTTTAAATCCAGATGTTTCTGAAAGCTGTTATTAAGCATGGTTGACTGGTGGTCTCCCAAATGTAAAATGAGTGAGGAGCATCTGTTCAATTCCCAGCAGTCTGGAATTTCTGCAATAAAATCCATCCCAGATTCTCCGCTTCTTAACTGATGAGCCTAGGATCTGGACTTGAATGAAACAAGTATAGCAACATTCTTTAAATATATGAGGTGCTTTGCTTGTTACATTATATATTGGTTCAAACTTAGTGGAAAACAGCATAACAGTAAATACAAAGGACATAACTATTTTTTTAAACCCTTTGACTCAGTAATACTATTTTGGTAAATAATTGAAAAGAAGGAAAAAGCAATATATATGAACATGTTCATTGCTGGTACTCTAAAAGGAGTTTGGAAACAATAGATATTATTATTTATTTGATATTTACTATGATACCTTACACACATTATATCTAATATTTTTTTAAAAATCTGAAAGGTAAACAGTGTTATCCTCAGCTTTGAATGAGGAAACCACACAGAAACTCCTACCAGCAGTCAATGGCAGAAAAAGTAGATATTCCAACACAGGATTGTACGATGAAAGACCACGTTATCAGTGACATCATGAATGAAGCTATCAAAAATCATATTTTTACAAGAGAAAATTCCTATAAAATGTTGAGTGAACAAGTTTATATACCTTAATAATTGTAGTAATAGAAAATAATATCTAATACTTTTGAGCATTTAATATGTACTAAACCTAGAACAGAGACTGTAAAAGACTGTTATTTTATTTTATACTCTGAACTCTGTACACATTGTCTTCACTTTAGGGAAGGTGGATGGTAGAGGATTGTTTGTGTATTTGTAAGTATCTGCATAAAACCGCTGACAGACAAGAGCACATCCAAAACATTCACAGTGATTCATTTTTAATGAGTGGAAGATTGGAATTGATGGTTTTTCATTTTCTCTTTTATGCCTACCATGCTGTTGTTGTTGTTGTTCAGTTGCTAGGTTGTGTAAGACTCTTTGGGACCCCATGGACTGAAGCACACCTGTCATATTTATTGTGTAATGTGTGTGCCATTTTTATAATTAAAGTAATATAACCTTTTTTTTCCCTAAGAAAAATAGGTATAGCTTTACTAAGGCCAAACACAAATAAGCAGGAATGAAATGGACATGAAGAGGACTTGAGCATGTTGAAATTTCCATCACTTTTCAAAGTAAAGTTTCTCAGGTCAAGATAAATATGGAAGAAATAGAAATGGACTTAACAATAGTAATAGTAATGGAATCACTGTTTAGAAATAGTGGTGGAATATGTCAGTAGAGGAAACCTAGGAGAAATAATTTGGACTAGAGATTTTTCCTTCTATAGCCACATTTTACCTCCCAAACAGTACCTTGGTCAGTTCTGAAACTATTTTATCATTAGGTGGTCATTTATTTATTTCACCAATTTTTATTTCTTACTTCCTTCTCTATTTTTGTGGATAAATTTATGCTAAAAGCTCTGATTGATGGACTACAGACAGAAATTAGGTTGAGGTAGTCCATGATCCTCAGTTGATTTTATTCTTTTTATTGAAAGGAAGAAATACAGTAGACATTTTTACTTAATAATTATAGAGAGATAAGTTATAAAGCAGAAGTGAATGGGTGACCTCGGTTTTTAAAATATAAAAAACTAGGATTAAATGCTTCAGGATTTGATATAACAAAGAGAACAGGGAGACATATGGTGGAGAGATTAAGGAAGTTGTGATTATATGACAATATATATGAAGTTTGAAACATCTTAATATCTATCCCAGTGCACTTATGTCAGGCAACCAGAACTTTGCAAAAGTCAAAACCTGATCATGCCATTCTTCTGGTTGGCCCTAAAGTACCCTCAGAACGAAGCTCAGATGCCATCTCTTACTTAAGGTAGAAGCTGCACATTGCTGGGTTTTCATCTCTCACAGTTTTCCCCGTAGTTCTATATTTTATAGCCATACCTAAAATCCTAATAGTTCTATGATAATATCATGATTTAATCTTCTTCGTGAACTTTGTTCATTCTATGATGCAGCAGATTCCTTGTATCTCTCTTGAATAAATGGATGGAGAGATGGATGATTTATAAGTATGTGTGATACAGGTCCTGCTACTCACTAGGCAATGGAATTTGATAGGAAAGGTGACAAACAAAATGACAGAAACTGACTTCCAATTTTGAAGGACATAGACAAAATGGTAGTAATGATGAGAAAATGGTTTTGTATTCTGTAGTTAGTTTCATTATAAAAAGGTAAATAACCAAAACCTGGGGTGGTGGAGAGAGTGGCCCTCATGACTGTGACACTTGCCTAAAGTTAGAAGGCTGATAAGGTAAACAGATTAAAGGATGAGGAAAGCAGCTAGAGAATTAGGTAACAGAAGAAATCCTAAGGGAAAAATCCTAATAGCACTCAGGCAAATAAAAATAAAGCAGAAATATTTATTAATCTCAAGGACAAAACGGATATTTTAGAATGAGGGACATTAGAAGGGTGCTTTATTTAGGTAATACATATTCGTTGAAAAAACATAAAATTATAGCTGAAAATAGTTCTGTATTTGTGACATGAGCTGTTAACTTCAGTTGACTTTTAGAGTAGTTCTCGATATGAGGAGAGGAGGAAAGGACCTCCTGAGCGGCTTTAAAATTTCTTAATTCAGTTAGAGGTAAAGAGCCCCATTCTCTCTTCCAGTCGTTGGTATATACCACACATTTACAGTATAAAATGTGTTAGAGAATTGAGTCAAATTACTTACCAAGTCTAAGGTTAATAATAGCCAATGAAGCAACGGACAAACAATTAATCTCAAAAATATACAAGCAACTCCTGCAGCTCCATTCTAGAAAAATAAACGACCCAATCAAAAAGTGTGCCAAAGAACTTAACAGACATTTCTCCAAAGAAGACATAAAAATGGCTAACAAACACATGAAAAGATGCTCAACATCACTCATTATCAGAGAAATGCAAATCAAAACCACAATGAGGTACCACTTTACACCAGTCAGAATGGCTGCCATCCAAAAATCTACATGCAATCAATGCTGGAGAGGATGTGGAGAAAAGGAAACCCTCTTACACTGTTGGTGGGAATGCAAACTAGTACAGCCACTATGGAAAACAGTGTGGAGATTCCTTAAAAAGCTGCAAATAGACCTGCCATATGACCCAGCAATCCCACTGCTGGGCATATACACCGAGGAAACCAGAATTGAAAGAGCCACGTGCACCCCAATGTTCATCGCTGCATTGTTTACAATAGCCAGGACATGGAAGCAACCTAGATGCCCATCAACAGACGAATGGGTAAAGAAGCTGTGGTACATATACACAATGGAATATTACTCAGCATTAAAAAATATTCATTTGAATCAGTTCTACTCAGGTGGACGGAACTGGAGCCTATTATCCAGAGTAAAGTAAGCCAGAAGCAAAAACAACAATACAGTATACTAATGCATATATATGGAATTTAGAAAAATGGTAATGAGAACCCAGCATGTGAGACAGCAAAAGAAACGCAGATGTATAGAATAGACTTGTGGACTCTGTGGAAGAGGGCAAGGGTGGGATGATATGGGAGAATGGCATTGAAACATGTTAATTATCATATGTGAAATCAATCACCAGCCCAGGGCTGATGCTTGGGGCTGGTGCATCGGGATGACCCAGGGGAGGGAATCGAGGGGGAGGAGAGAGGGGGGTTCTGGAGGGGGAGCATATGTATACCCATGGCGGTTTCATGTCAGTGTATGGCAAAACCAACACAATAAAGTAAAGAAAATTAAAAAAAAAATATATAAAACATTTAAAAAAAAAATAGACACTTGTACTCTCAGGCAAGATGTATACTGTGCTGTTCTACTTGTATGATATATATATACTGCCTAAAGGAATGATTTCATTTTTAAAGTGTGTTTGATTATTTCAAATTAAATGAATCCTACTGAAAAAATAAATTAAGCTCCATGGTTCCATTTTGAAAATAAAGACATTAATCATTTCCTTAAATCAGTTAGGTACCAGAGGTATCTCTGTTCAGATAGGCATTAGGTATATTAAATGTTATTTGACATATATACTCATGTGGCGTGCTTTTTTTCTTTTAAGCAACCTGAGTCTGACCTTTTGTTTTTAATTGGCTTGTTATACATTTGTAAACATGTTCATTTTGTGATAAGAAATGTGAAATACTCTTCAGCACTTAACGAAGTAGGTCCTACCTTATGACTTAATTTTGTGACTTTGTACAGCACAGAGAGATACCTGGTTAACATTAGAAATATGTGTATCCTGATAGTCATGCAAGTTTTAGATAAAATGTTTAAGTGGAAATCTGGTTCTGTAAAAACAGAGACACTCTATGTTTGCTGAACAAGAATAATGGTCTTATAACATGGAACATATGGATATTTAAACAAACACATTTTTATGCCTAGAAATAAAATATGCTCACTGGGAAATTCACATCTTAAAATGCACTCTCCTCTTATAGTTTCATAACTTTATATTAAGGAGTCTTATTCATGCAGATAAATATGGCTCCTAGAGAACTGGACACCTCAAACCCAGTGTCAACCAGTTCTAGTGGTTGTGATGACAGGGAAGCTGTTTATGTTCTTTATAATGGTAAACGAATGGGACAAAATTAGAAGTCTACAATTAGCCAAGTCTTCTCTTCTTAAAAAAGAGGCAAAGCAGAGTCTTTGATGTATTTTCTGTTATTTCATAATATACAATATAATAACCATATATATGTTTGTACACATGTGTGCATGTATATATATATAGTTTACTTTTCAGCATGTGATGGATTGCATGTGTGAATTTGGCAGGCTACTTTAGCCCTCTTGAGTTTCAAATTTCCACATCTATGAAATGAGAATAATAATGCCTTCTTCATAATGTTGTTATGGTGAATATGAGACAAGATTTACCAACACCTAATAACAAAATCTGGCACATAGCATTATGTTTGACAGACTACAACTTAAAAAAAAAAATTTAATATTTTCTTTACAAACTGTATCCAGCCAAAGCTAAATGATTTCTTAGGGCTACATGGCTTAATAATAATCAGATGACGACTACTTTAAGATTGCCATGTTCAGATCCCAGTGACTAATTCTCTCGTGAAGAAGAGAATTTATAGCTGCTTCTCCCTCAAGGAGGTAGGACACAACTCTCTACTTCTCAAGTGTGGGCAGTGCACAGTGTTTTTTTTCTAAAGAGTACGGTATGCAAAGGGGAAAAGAGAGCAGCTTTACAGTGGAGAAACCTGACAAATGCTATCTCAGCCAGGTGATGAAAATCAGTATCAGCCGTGGTAAGTTATGCTGACGGTGCGTCTGCTTATCAGTGCTATGAAAACAACACAGCACGGCACTGTCCTCTGCAGTCTCCTCCTCAAACCCTACAACCTCAGTCTAATCATGACAGAAGCACCAGAAACTCTCACTTTAGGGGTGGTCAACAAAATATATGACAGGCACTCTTCAAGAATGTCAAACTTATCAAAGTAACAGGAGCCCAAGCAGACATGATGAGTAAATGTCATGTGATATCCTGAATGGGATCCTGGACCAAATTAAGGAACTCTGAACGAAATGTGGAGTTTAACAAAAAAAAAAAAAAGAGAGAGAGAGAGAGAGAGAGAGACAAGCAGAAACACATCCTAGGAAAAATGTGTACTGTTTTGGATTTGATAGACTTTTGTGATTATACTACGTGATGGATTTCTCTAGACTTTAAGAAGACATATCAGATAATTCTGTAGTACTATGAATAATTCTCTCAGCAAGAATCTGAGGACAGTTTTGGTACATAGTGACTCCTCTTTACAGTTACTTGAAAAGCAAAAACCTGCAAAACAATATATTTCAACTTCTCAGATCTCAAGAATCTTTTAAAAGCTTCCTAAAATAAGAGAGATAAGGCTTTCCCTACCTAGCATATGACACATGCTAATGTTTATGGGTAATATGATAGTTATGTGCAGAAAAATTATACTTTTGAAAAACAAAGTCCTATATGAACATATAAAAATGAATTTGCCAGGCCACCAAGGATGTATTAAGTGCAACCTGATGTATTTTATTACCCTCCTACAATTAATGCAAATGAAAAAAGTAGTAAATTTGCTAATAAGCACATATTTGACAAAACATTACAGTCTCTGTGAATGTCTTTCTTCCATGCCCTTGAGGCTTATACCTTTAGTACGAAAAACTAGGATATAGTTTTTCTTCTAGAAGTGTATTAATTTTCTTTTTTCTATCATTAGAAAGGCTATGAGTTGTAACAGAACAAGAAATCAGAGCTATATCATTTTATTGAAATACTTCCTACAAAAATACCCAGAAAATTTTATTATATTAATTCAGATCTGAAAGTATTCTAGTTTGTAAATATGGATATGGTTTTAACTCCTCTATTTTGTAACATTTGTAATGAGCATCACAGATGCTTATAATTATAGATTGCATACAGATGAATGATGAAATATTCTCTGCTTATTTTAGCTTACAAAAATGGTTAAGGGCAGCACGCAAGCAAGCCAACAAAATCTGCATCATGTTATTCTTTTGTATGCCTCATGAAAAGGTATTTTTAAGATGTGGTATGGTGTTATCTATATTGCCTGATGTCAGATCTCATTGCTTGGTCACTCAAGACAAATCTGTTGTGTGTTAGCTAGGAGCTTATGAAGTATAATTTGAAAAGTCAGAGATCTGACTTGGTTTTCCAAAAGAAAAAGATTGCATTGATAAAATCTCATAAATTAGGGATGGAAAAATATTCTAGAGCTTGGCCAATTTAAGGCTGATTTGTGGACTGTGTTTATTGCCCTTTTTATTCTTTAGAGATGACACAATTAAGTGTTCTTCAACAGTGTAAGAATGGCTTTTGTCTTAAACTTTTCTGCAGATGCATTCTTTGTATGTGCAGATGGTTTATAGAGCCTGAGATTAATCAAAACTTGTTCTCCACAGTTGCATTTATTAATTTGTTCATTCACTAAATATTTATTCACTGGTATCATTTGTGCCAACTTTGTCCTGAAAGTCTGGGGACAAAAGTAAGCAAAAATAGACATCGTATCTAACTTCATAGGCTGTGCAGTCTAGGAGGACATGAATATTAATCAAATTAATAAAGTAATTTTAAGTTAACACAGTAAAGAAGAGATACAGAAGAGACAAAGACAGTGAGAATGTAAAATAAAGAATTGGACTTGGTCAGGATTTGACCTGTTCAGCTACTGATGCACTATAGACATTATAAACATTTACCTTAACAAAACAGGGACTTCCCCCGTGGCTCAGTGGTTAAGACATTGCACTCCCAGCGCGTGGGGCACAGGTTTAGTATCTGGTTGGGGAACTAAGATCCCACATACCATAGGCGCACCCTAAAAAATCACAAAAGAGAAGAACTAAAGGAATGAACCCAATTTGTCTATATTCTCTGGCTATCTCTGTGTTTATATCGGGAAACCCTAGCGTTTTGTGGTTCTACTTCCTGAAATAGCAGCTCTTTGCTCTGGGTTCTCCCAGTCTCTCTATTGTTGCTCCATGCATACAACCCATGATTACTTTTTTTTTTTTTTTAATCACCTGAGTTTGACTCAAACAGCTGACAAAAACAGAGGGGAGAAGAAGGAAGGAAGGAAACTAACTATATGCAGAGCCGCATGGGCTAATTTAATATGTAACATTCTCTCCTGAAGACTTTGTAATTTGATCTCAGTTGGAAGGTTTCCCTCCACTTACTAGGGCACTCTGGTAGCATCTGAGGAGTTTACACTCATGGAGGCTGCCGGCTCAAGAAATGGAATAAGACTTATTTTCCAGTGTCAAACTTGGGCTGAGAGTTTCTCTGTTATAACACCAATACATATTCAGAAGTAGCTTTGTTAGATGTTCATTCCATCTAGCAGCATCAGTCTTCTGCATACATCTAAAGAGGGGACTGAGAGATTTTGAAGTAACTATATTCTATAACCTTGTGAATAAGGACCTTGTTACTAGTCTTGCTATTCATAAGATGTATAGGTGATATTTGTAAACTTACTTTTAAAAATAGAAAATCCAAATGAAATGTGACCAATTAAATAAACAGATTAATGGGTATGTCTACATAGATAAACTGGAACAGCTATTTGATTGAAGAGACCTGTCAGTTCAGCATGAAATGGGGTTGAATGACTTTTTCTATTTGATTTGATTTGACCTATATAGTATATAATACCAAGACAACAGAAGTACCTCATTTCTTAGAATCGAATTCATGAAATCTGAAGGAGGGAAACCTGAAGGTTACTTAACTCCACCTTCAAACCAACACAGGAATATTCTGTTTCTTACATTTCCCCTCAGCTTGACCACATGTAGCAAAGGAGAACTTGATAGTAGGCAGGCAGACAATTCCATTCTAATGTAGTTATAACTACTTGGACTTTTTCTTTTGTATCAGGTTGTAGCTTCCATTCATTTCCCTTTGGAAAAAACCAGTGCTTCTCACTTCTACGCAAATGCCTTCAAATAGTTAATATGAGAGTAATCTTAGACATCTTGCTTTTCCTGAACATCACATTCCTCACCTGAAAAAGGAAGCTAATAACATTACCTATTAGGATGTATGCAGGAGTCAAAGCAGACTTGTTTTAAGTGGACTCCAGCACATTGAAAGCACTACTTTATCAGTGTTGCAGTTGTTATATTGTTGTTAGACTGTTATTTTCCCTCCCTAACTTTCTGTGAAGCTATACATTCTTTCCATCCTCCTTTGTTCATAATAGTCTTCTGTCTATTTTACCTTCAGATAGAGGCTGAACACAGTACCACACATGGTCCTAACATACAGAAAACCGTGTGCTGTGTGTGCTTAGTCACTCAGTCGTGTCCAACTTTTGCAACCCCATAGACTGTAGCCTGCCAGGTTCCTCTGTCCAAAGGATTCTCTAGGCAAAAATACTGGAGTGGGATGCCATTTCCTTCTCCAGGGGATCTTCCCGACCCAGGAATCAAACACAAGACTTGTCAGATGTGCAGATGACCAAAAGTTATGAAAACCTTAGGACAGTCCTAAGGACTGTCTATGTTTTGTCAATGTTTTATTCATTTGTCTGGACATTCTCTTTTTTTCCAACCTGAAATTTACTTTCTTCGTATCTTTTTACACCATTGGTCACACTATCAAATAATCTTTCAGATTTTTGTTATGCAAACAGTTTTGTATCTGTCCTTCCTCACATTTTTTTGTTTGTTTGTTTAATTTTAAGCTAAACATAGAACTTTCCATTTGTCTACATTAAACTGTATTTTTGTTTGGGTCAGCTTTTTGTTTTAGCCCATTAAGAACTTTAAGAATCTTTAACCTCTTATCCAACAAATCATGCTTTAATCATAACTTTGGTCATCTGCACATCTGACAAATCTCTGTTCTAAATCTTCAGACAAACCATGATTGTTAACTGAGACATGATGAGGATCAGTATTTAAACACTGTATTGATAATCCTGCAGAGGAAATGAAGTCCTATTTATGGTGCTAATAGTGGGTCTGGAAAATAAGGGATTGAATTTGGGTATGATGACTCAATTTTATTTTTAACATCCAGTGTTCAGGCAAATGCTTAAATCCAGTGCTTAAATTGGTCTTCCTTGATTTTAGGTATAATTTTCTTATCTTAATTTTTTTTCTCACTCTCACCTACACAGAATGTGTATGACACATCAGGCCTGGAAGGCTTAGGGTTGTAGCTGAGAGGAACAATAGATGACACTAGCATTTAGTGGAGTAAAATTCTACTTCAGTAAGAAAAAGAGATTATTCTTTTCAGACATAGAATCCAGGTTGTCAATCTCCATGGGACTGGTTGACAGACTCATGGAAGCATATCACTTTAAAAAGGACTTAAAAGTCTCTCTTGACAATGGAAATTCAAGGGTGGTCTATTGATAATTTCACCAAGTCAGTACACATAAACAGGACTGTAAAAGAAATCCTCATTTTCTCAACTCACATTTTTTCCCAATAAAATGGATATTCAACTAATTGAATTGCACTTTAGGATTGAGTGGAAATTTAGAAGTCATTTTGTTTATCCTCTCTCTCCATACAAAATTGGTCTCAGACTGACCTCTCAAATACTCCTGAACTGATTTTTGTTGTTGTTGTTGTTGTTGTTGTTGCTGAAATGAATGCTCCTGGAGCCTGGAATGGCACTAAGGAACTAGAGGGGTAGCATAAAAGCTCCCAGAAGATCAGTAGTTCTGAGCATTAGACAGTTCTCCTAGATAGAAGCCCTTCCTGGGACTTGTTCTTAGTAATTCACCTCCTGGCAATATGTAAGTTAAATTGATGTGCACTGTGTAGCTGAAGTCTCACCCATGGAGTGGACACGCTGCCTGGGACCCCGTCCCTATTGGAAATCCAGATGTGCTGTGACACGGGACTTCCCTGCACTGTTTTTAAGTCTGAATGTTGGTCAAAACCCAATTTGGTGATTTACTCTCTGCTCTTTCTATTTCTCTTTTCTTTTAATGTTAATATATTGAAAGTAAGCTACATAATTCTCAAATAAATATCTCTATTATTTATTTGTCTATAATGAGTGGCTTATTTTGTTAACAAATCCTTGAAACCTGAGATAAAAGTGAAAACTTTGGGCAAACCATTAATTGGCTCTGTGAGCAGGATTTGTGAGACAAAATGCCATTCTTTAAGAAAAGAGAGATTAAGGTTGACAAAGTTTTTATTCCCAGATGGGAAGATTCACCTTATTGCTCATTCGCTAGTGAATGGGATGTATTCACTGAATTATGTGAGAATTGGAACCTTAAATTAAAGCGGGCCAAACCTTTAGAGGGCTTCCCTGGTAACTCAGCTGGTAAAGAATTCACATTCAATGCAGGAGACCTGAGTTGTAATCCCTGGGTTGGGAAGATCCCCTGGAGAAGGGAAAGACTACCCACTTCAGTGTTCTGGCCTGGAGAATTCCTTGGACTGTATAGTCCATGGGGTCACAGAGAGTTGGACAGGACTGAGCAACTTTTACTTTCACTTTTCACTTGTAACTTCCCAGCTATTTGAAGACAGTTATCATGTGGGAAAAGTTAGATGAGTGATGTGATGGCATGAATACCACAGCGGACCCTTGCCCCAAATTCCTTTTAAAATGCTACCAGTTGGAGAGGAATTTGTGTTTAGGATCATGTTCCCCTAGAGGAATAATATGGTTATCTGGATTGTTTTTCCTGGCATATGACATCGATTGGCGACCTCAGTGAATGCTATATTGCATTTATTTAGAAATGAATATGTATGTGAATGGACAGAGTGTGAACCAAGACCCCTCAGCCCATGTGTATTGAAGTGGAGTAAATCTTATTTACTTGCTTATTTTTTTATGAAATTTTGTCATACTTAAAAAATATTTCACATTGAAATACTTAACTGTGATATACTTTCTTCAACAGCTTCTCTCAATTCTTTAACATGAGATCAAATATTGGCTCCTCTGGGAACTTTCTTGAGGCCTCTATACTGTTTTGCATCCTCATTTATTTAGCCTCATTGATAGCTCAGTTGGTAAAGAATCTGCCCGCAATGTGGGAGACCCTGGTTTGATTCCTGGGTCAGGGAAGATCCCCTGGAGAAGGGATAAGCTACCCCCTCCAGTGTTCTTGGGCTTGCTTTATGGCTCAGCAGGTAAAGAGCCTGCCTGCAATGTGGGAGACCTGGGTTTGATCCCTGGGTTGGGAAGATCCCCTGGAGAAGGGAAAGGCAACCCACTCTAGTATTCTAGTCTGGAGAATTCCATGGACAGTCCATGGGGTCGCAAAGAGTCGGACGCAGCTGAGCGACTTTCACTTCAGTTATTTCCTGTTCTAGCTCACTGTGCACTGTTTTGCCACCCCCATTGTCATACTCATCACACCGTGTTTGTTCTCCTGATAACACTGGCATTTACTGAGTACTTATAATGTTCTGTCTGAGTTCTGTCTATAAGGTTTACCTGTATTAGCTAGGTTGATCCTCAAAACAAACTGATGAGTGTGAAATTGTTATCATTCCCATTTCAAAGGAGAGGAAACTAGTTCACTGAGAACTAAGGAAATTGTCTGAAATCATAAAGGCTTCAGTCCTAGAAAGTTTGACTCAGAGCTTGGGCTCATAACTGTTACCCTGTACTGCTTCTCTAGATCAGCTCCTAGAAGTCAGGAGCAGGCTTTTATCTTAGTATTGTTAAAATCTGGTACACTGCCTAGAACATAGTAGGGACTTGATAAATAATATTAATTGAATGAATAAATGAATGTTTTCTACTTAAGTATTTTGAGTGATAGAAGACAAAAATCATCAAAGGACTGTAAAAGCTTGTCTTATTCAATCTCTTATTTTATAGCTGGAAAAGCCATGATTCATGGAGGTAAGTTCTACCTATAAGATCACTTACATAATTGAGCTGACATTTTTTTAACCTTTTACCATATCCCAGAAACTATTTCAGATTCCTTTCATATATAATCCTATCTAATCCTCATCTGAGTAAATATTCTTATTATCTCCATTTTAGAGATGAGGAAACAGGCATAAAGAGGTTGTCCAGTGTCTCATAGTTGTTAAATGGCAAATCTATGAATTCAGTTAACTTGGCTTCAGAATTCATGTTCTTGCCTACTATACTAAATTGACTCTCACATATCTATCATTGCCAGATCTAGTCCCAAGTGAATGCTAATTTCCAGAGTACACTGTATCCATATCCTGTCCATATAGTTCAAAAGATACACTTATTTTAACTTATTCTCAATCTTTGTCTAAATTTTTGTAATACGCTAATGAGTATATTTTATTTGATATGAGCATCTTGATTTTTTAAAAATTTTTTTTAATTTTATTATTTTTTTTTATTGGTTTTGCCATACAATGACATGAAACTGCCATGGGTTTACATATGCTCCCCCTCCAGAACCCTCCTCGCTCCTCCCTCCCGATTCCCTCCCCCTGGGACATCTTGGTGCACCAGCCCCGAGCATCAATCCTGGGCTGGTGATTGATTTCATATATGATAATTAACATATTTCAATGCCATTCTCCCATATCATCCCACCCTTGCCCTCATCCACAGAGTCCACGAGTCTGTTCTATATGTCTGCATTCCTTTTGCTGTCTCGCATGCAGGGTTCTCGCTGCCATCTTTCTAAATTCCATATATATGGGTTAGTATACTGTATTGTTGTTTTTCCTTCTGGCTTACTTCACTCTGGATAATAGGCTCCAGTTCCGTCCACCTAAGTAGAACTGATTCAAATGAATTTCTTTTTAATGCTGAGTAATATTCCATTGTGTATATGTACCACAGCTTTCTTATCCATTCGTCAGTAGATGGGCATCTAGGTTGCTTCGAAACAAAACAAAAAGAATAAAATACTTAGGAGTATTTCTACCTAAAGAAACATCTTGATCTTTAGAATATATTTTACATGTCCAAAATGTTATTGAGACAATACTTATGTTGCTTTTAAAGCAATCCTTTAATTTATTCTAGAGAACTTTCAGCCTTTTAAAAAAGGTCATTTATGAGTACCCTGAAATTATCAGTGGCTGTACATAGAATTTGAAATGTGTGTGTGTATATACACTCAGGTATTACAATTTTAGAATGCAGGGAAGATTGGGAGCCATCTTAGAGGACTGCTAAGGAACTGAGAGATAAGTATAGCTTAGTTTTAATGTTTATTTTTCTGTACTCAGTATATGGCTTTCTTACTCTTTAGTTTTTATTTTAGGGGGAGGATTAGTTGATTGATTAGTTGCTTGTGTTGTGCTTGTAATTAGTTTGCAGATTGTAAAAAATAAAAATTCCTTTAGAAGTTTTGTGCTTTTTACTGGGGTTGTATTAAACGTATAGTTAACAACTGTACATTTTTGTTGGTCCTGGCTTGTGATTCATAAGCTTTTAGTATTAAATGAACCTCCAAACCCAGGAGTCGCATTTTATTCCTTTATCTGTGGATCCCCAGGTGTAATAGTCTGATGATCACCTGTGAGATGGGCCACGTGAGCCAGCAACTTCAGGTGTAAAAATCTTATGCATTTAACTCCTCAGTTTCTAAAGTCCCCTTTGCTATCTGCTCCAAAGACTGTCATCTCTGAATGTTTATTTTTGATACTAATAGTATGACCCAGTGTTTTTTGTGTAGCTAAAACAAATGATCTAGTCAATAATGCTTTTACTTACACATTTTAAAATAAAATTCATTTTCAAAAAGAGGTTCCGTATTCTTCCTGATGCATTGTGTGTTCTAGACTTGTTCCAATATGCCTCTCAAGTCCAAAATACCCTGGGAGACTAAGGCAACCTGAGGCAATATATAGACCTAGCAAAGGATTTCTGTGATTTTTGATTATCCCTCCTACCAATCTGACAGAAGGCCAAACATAAATTACTGAATATTATAGGGTATTAGCATAACTTTTCTGCATTAGACCCAATCCAGGCAATGCCTCCCTATGAAGAGTTAATGCCTATTAGGATTTAACTGAAAATTATATCTAAAGGAGAGAAAACTAGAATTGCTTTGCTCTATCATAAAATTTATAATTGAACCGAATGTTAGTTTTCCACCCTACCCCCATGTGCATCAATCCTGCAGCTCCTTGACTAGCACACAGTATTCTCTGTTTATCTTTTGTATGTGTGTTGCAGAAATCCTTCTTTAGAAAGGCTTTCATTTTCTAGCAAGAATTTAAACTGACACTAGGTAAAAACAGTGGCATAGTTACATCAAGATCTGCAGTTGTTCATGTGTCCAACAGCAGAGAAGTACTCACTTATCATGCACAAATGTTTGAGTCATAATTTCCTGGTTCAATCTATTTTGCAAAATTTAATCCTGTTTCATTTTTAGTTCTATTCACAACACCCATGTAGGTAAATACTAGTCCTTTTATATGCATCCAAAGACATGTTCTGTACATACATATCCTACTTTCAACTCGGATCCCACCCCAACCTGATTCCTGCTCGTCAGACTTCACAGCCCCTCCAACCCCACCTCCAAAAAAAAAAGTTTGGGAATCTCTACAGGCTGTAGAATGTGCTTCTAGATACAGAATTTAAAAGAACCCCTTTACACTCCACCACATGTTGGAATTGTTGAACAAGTCTACTTAGAGGATCCCTGGTGTGTTTTATCAGATTCATACTATAAAAGACTCACATGTATCCTTGTCCCTTGAATGGAAGCCTAACACGGAGACTTGAATGTCCAAAATGAAGTAGTGAAATTATGATGATTCTTTATGCGTGTTTTCATAGGGCAGGTTGAATCTGCTGAAAATTACTTGGATTCCATGAAATTTATGATAGACATTTTTAGCATTTACCCAACAAACAGTCCTTTATTCTTAGTTCATCTATTTCTAAAGCAAAGGGCAGAAAGTTGAAAATAAATTTTAGAGTAAATTTGTACTTTGACTCAGTTGTACAGTTTATTTGGTGTTTTTTTTTTTTTTCCCACTAATACAGTGGCATTCTGGAAAGGCAGTTGAGCATGTTTTAAAAGGTCTAAGACTATGTAAGACTATATACTAGAAATAACTTATGTTATGTGAACTGGTTTGACCATGCATCCAAATAGCATATAGCTGTGTTAGCAAAAATAACAGTGATTATCCTTGAGTTTTGACTACTGAAGCTGTTGTAATCATTGGTAGTAGGGCACAGTGGATTTTCTTATTCATGACCAGTTCCCAGATACTATGAGTTGGATCCTAATCAACTTTTCATTTTGTTCTACTGGTTTAAAATGTTTTACTTAATTAAAATGTTTTATTGTGTATTCCCATGTAATTGCTGGACATGTGGACAGGTTTGCTCTTTGAATATGAAATGAAACCAATGTTTACTTCATGTGAGAAGTAAAAAAAAAAAAAAAAGAATTTGAAAAACCAGGACACAAAAGTATATGTATCTAGAGCTCTTAGAATTAATACTAATAATAAATGCTTAGGATGAATGCTCTGAACATTAAAAAAAATTAGAAACATTTTTTCCTGACCAGAGGGCAGATTTTCTTGGACTTATGAGAAATCACTTTAGAATTTAACTGTCCTGGGTTTGAACTGCTAACTATGTGACTTTCTGCTAGTTACTTAACCTTTAGGGCCTTAATTTTGTCATGTTTCACACATAAAGAGAGGATAATAGAATGTATTTGATAGGATTATTGGGAAGATTAAATGAGATAATACATGTGAGGCAATTAGCATAGTATTTGACCTCTTGGACCCGTATGCAATGTGTTAAATATTAAATTATAGAGAAAAGAGAGAAATTGAAATTTTATAAAAAAAATTCACCTTTTTTTATATTTGAAATAAGGAATATATTGCTGCATGAAATATAACATTTTGATTTTTGTTTTAATACTTTCTCACTCCTTAGATACAATTACTCATTTTCATTCACCAGATTATCTGCTAGATATAGTTGCAAAGACTTGTTCAAAATGTTTTAAAATTAGTTTTTTCATTGTTTTAGTTTAGAAAATTTATACTTTATGATATTTCTACTTTTTGATTAGAGGCATTTCCAACCTATAACTGGGTCAGAGAACTCAGACTTTCTTTTAATATGGGTAGTTCTAAAAGCATTTGATGAGTTTATTAAAGTTATAATGCAGATTCCCAAGTCAGATTTTTTATTAGCAGTTTTTCTGTAATACATTGAAACAGACAATGGAAGTTAATGGAATCTCAAAGATAAGCTCATTGTTTATTCTTGTTTACATTCTGCATATTAGAACTCAACATAAAATACTCCAGTCACAAAGGCCAGTTAACAGACCACTGTAATTAATGTCAGACATTAGTTAAATCTTGTTTATCAGTGCATACTGGAATTTCAGCTATAGATTAACAAGAACTATCTTAATCCCAACTTGGCCTTCAGTTGCCAAAACTTGCAAGTAATTATTGGATACAACAGAAAGTTGTATTGATTCTCTATTTTATTTTTGTTTTCATGTTCAGTATGAACATAACTTTCTTTTAAGAAATAGCTTTTATAGGTAGAGAAAGAGCTGAAATAGTTTTAATAACTAGTTCACTTCCACCTACAGTTATTGTCCTAAAAAAATTCCCTTAGGATAATTTTCACCTCTTTGAGGGGTGTGTGTGTATTTGTGTATATGTAATTTCCTAAATCAGACTTTTTGGGAGGCATACTGAATGGTTTAAACTTCAGACAATGACATAAATAACTTTCTTCTGGTAAAGAGACTTATACACATATTAATAGTTTCAGTTGACTAAGACTGTGAGATATAAACAACTCAGCTGGCTGCTTTTAGGTTTAGTTTCTGGCAGTTATACACGGCAACTTACCTCTTGGAAAAGAGAGATTAGGGTTAGCAAAAATATATTTATTATTTTAAATTTTGTTTACTGGAACTAATTTGGAGCAAGTAGGCTCAATTTTCACCTAAGCAACCACAAAACAGTCTCATATGGAAATCTGAGTTAATTGATAATCATATTACAGTGTATTCCAGGGATGTTTAACTTCCTGTAAAGTGTCCATTGGTTCAGTTGGTTAATTGCTTCACCCATTAGCATAAATTTTCTGTTACTATTATAGTTGTTATTGTTCAGTCGCTGAGTTGTGTCCAACTGTTTGTGACCCCATGGACTGCAGCATGCCAGGCTTCCTTGTCCTTCACTATCTCCCAGAGGTTGCTCAAACTCACATCCATTGAGTCGATGATGCCATCCAACCATATCATCCTCCGTCGTCCCCTTCTCCTCCTGCCCCCAATCTTTCCCAGCATCAGGGTCTTCTCCAATGAGTCAGCTCTTTGTACCAGGTGGCTAAAGTATCAGAGCTTCAGTTTCAGCATCAGTCTTTGCAATGAATATTCAAGACTCATTTCCTTTAAGATTGATTGGTTTGATCTCCTCACAGTCCAAGGGAGCTATTATCCAGAGTGAAGTAAGCCAGAAGGAAAAACAACAGTACAGTATAGTAACACATATATATGGAATTTAGAAAGATGGTAACGAGACCCCTTCATGCGAGACAGCAAAAGAAACGCAGATGTATAGAATAGACTCGTGGACTCTGTGGAAGAGGGCAAGGGTGGGATGTTATGGGAGAATGGCATTGAAACATGTTAGTTATCATATGTGAAATCAATCGCCAGCCCAGGGCTGATGCTCGGGGCTGGTGCACCGAGATCACCCAGGGGGAGGGAATCGGGAGAGAGGAGGGAGGGGGGTCCTGGAGGGGGAGCATATGTAAACCCATGACGCTTTCATGTCAATGTATGGCAAAACCAACACAATAAAGTAAAGAAAATTAAAAAAAAAAAAGAGTCTTCTCTAGCACCACAGTTTGAAAGCATCAATTCTTTGGCACTCAGCCTTGTTTATTACTATTACAGTATTATTATTATTATTATGGTCACTATCATTATATCCAAGTAAGAGCAAGACATATCATGCATGTGACTGTTACATTCTTCTGCCATCTCTACATTAGATTTTTGGGAACATCTTACTCAGGGTTTTCAGACTTGTGAATGCGACTCTATGGACTGCTGTTGTGAAATAATAATAATAATAATAATACCTAAAAGTTGAGAGCTAGGCTTATTTGGTGGGAATTATGAGGACTTCAAGTCCGGGAAACAGCATCCCAGGTGACCCTGAGAGAACTGTTTCTAAGGAGGTGGTGGGAGGAGCCAGGCTGTAAGTTTTCAACAAGGGACAGGTAATCTGAATATTAAAAGATAATTGTTAATTTAAGAAAACCAGATATCTAACATAAGGGGTTTAGCACTCTTCTGTGTATGGGAAGATGCAAGTGTCTGGCATCATTGAATTTGTTACCTTCATATGCATCTCAGCTATCTGGGGCCAGCATTCTGCTTCTTGATTGTTCACATCCTTAATTCTTCCTTCACCATAAAGGGTGGTGGATGTGGTGGATGGCTGACTCTTGCACTTTCTTTTCTCACTTAGTGCGGTAAGTGGCTAATGGCTGTTGGATAGCCAGTATTATTCTACCTGGGCTCAGAAGTTTACCTTTGGAAGGATGGATTCCCTGATGACTGTGACATTCTTGTTTACTGAAACAGCAGGAAATATTTTATTGTACACTATGTTTGTATGTATTATTGTATAATAATTTAGTAAATGTACAACCTAATGTAGAATAGATGTTATTTGTTATTTGTCACAGTAGTAAAGTTATGATACCAGCCACATAGTTGGATTCATAAAAATCAAGTATCATATGATACAACTCAATTATAGTGAAGAAAAATTATAATTTGATGCATGCCTCCCATTGACTGTAAACCAAAATAATTTTTAACATAAAAATATTGCTTTATTAAATTCTATCTTGACCATACTTCTGAGAAAGTTCAAAATAAATGTAATTCAAAGATTTGCTTTTATTTTTTACATTTGGGTCTCTAGGTTTTATGTTTCCATTTTTAAAAATTAAATGTTACATCGTAATACTCTTTGAGATTTGTAGTTTGGAAAAATGCATTGAAAAATGCTTCAGTTCAGTTCAGTTGCTCAGTCATTGTTCGACTCTTTGCTATCCCATGAACTGCAGCACACCAGCCCTCCCTGTCCATCACCAACTCCTGGAGCCTACCCAAACTCATGTCCATTGAGTTGGCGATGCCATCCAACCATCTCATCCTCTGTTGTCCCCTTCTCCTCCTGCCCTTAATCTTTCCCAGCATCAGGGTCTTTTCAAATGAGTCACTTCTTCGCATCAGGTGGCCAAAGTATTAGAGTTTCAGCTTCAGCATCAGTCCTTCCAATGAGCACCCAGGACTGATCTCCTTTAGGATGGCCTGTTTGGAACTCCTTGCAGTCCCAGGGACTCTCTCAAGAGTCTTCTCCAACACCACAGTCAAAAGCATCAATTCTTCGGTGCTCAGCTTTCTTCACTGTCCAACTCTCACATCCATACCTTACTACTGGAAAAACCGTAGCCTTGACTAGATGGACCTTTGTTGACAAAGTACTGTCTCTGCTTTTTAATATGCAGTCAGGTTGGTCATAACTTTCCTTCCAAGGAGTAAGTGTCTTTTAATTTGATGCCTGCAGTCACCATCTGCAGTGATTTTGGAACCCTCAAAGATAAAATAAGTTACTCTTTCCACTGGTTCCCCATCTATCTGCCATGAGGTGATGAGACCTGATGCCATGATCTTAGTTTTCTGAATGTTGAACTTTAAGACAACTTTTTCACTCTCCTCTTTCACTTTCATCAAAGGCTCTTTAGTTTTTCACTTTCTGCCATAAGGGTGGAGTCATCTGCATATCTGAGGTTATTGATATTTCTCCCAGCAATCTTGATTCCAGCTTGTCCTTCATCCAGCCCAGCGTTTCTCATGCTATACTCTGCATATAAGTTAAATAAGCAGGGTGACACATTTAACATTTATTTTACTTCCAGGATTTGAGAAAACTTTCTATTTCCAGGCCTTAAGAAAACTTATACAAACAGGTTTGCTGTGAATTTCACTTTTTTCTCTGCTCAGTGTTGTGTATGTTGATTTATCTTGTTTATAGACATTGTAAACATTTGGGAAGGTTTTGGGGAAGATATTGGGCTAGATAGGTAAAAGTTCAAGTTCATAGATTTAGGTAAATTCATATTTTGAGTAAATATATGACTTTTAGTTATCCATAAATGATTTAAAATAGACGTCAAAACACTTATGACCTTTTCTACAGCTCAGTTTTTAGATCAGGCCATTTGACTTGAGAAGCTTTTAATTCAGGCCTTGAACCCAGAATACCACTGAGCATGGAGTTTCTTTTTAAAGAGAAATATGCATGTGGAATGTTGTTGCTACAGAGAAGATTATGCAAACATCTCAACTTTGCTCAAGACATCCAAGTTCACAGAAAACTATTTGTAACTTCAACTGCTACCCAGCTTTCAGTTTTAACGTTGATCCAATGATGTTTGATTAACCTACTTATAATAGCACAAAGAACATTTCTGTACCTAAGATTTTTTGCTTTTGTCCTTTTGAAGGAAAAGCATAATGAACCCTATTTTGATATAGTGACAGTGTTCTCCCATCAGTTGATGTGCTGAGGCCTCAGGTCTCAGGAATACTTTCCATATGGTGGAAAACCAGTGAAGATCAACTTTCTAACTTGCTTTTTATGGCTTCATTCCAATCTCAAAGTCCTATACTTTGGATCTTTCTAAGACTATTTCTATGTTTGAAAATGTTGACAAAAGAAACTAACGAGGAGGGATGTTCTTCAAACAGGTTCTTTCTTAAAGATAAAAGTCTTGATTGAAAGTTTCATCAGGGTCCACTGCCTGTCTTACTGGTGATATTTTATGGCAGTTTTGGCCACAGGTAAGGGATATTTAACAACAACCATACCAAATAGGAAAGTTTACCTAAACAGTGATTCAATGAAGACAAGTCAGGCATTTCCATAAATATCTATTTTATTATCAGTGAACTCTTCTTTTGAAATGTTGTGTCCCATTCAGAACATAAACTGGTTCACCAAGGTGCATGATGCAAACACTTTTGTACTAATTTGACTTTCATTCCTAGAATGGAAGACCAGAGTTAAACCACTTACCTACCTTGGGAATTTGGTAATAGTTATTAATCATAGGATGTGGGAAAACAGGAGATACTTCCTGGAAATGTGAGCAGAGAATTCAATTTGGACCTTTAGCAAGTGACTCAGTATAATAGAGTTTGTCACTTATTAGTTGGATATATGGGACAGCTCCTTGTAAAATTATTAAAAAAAATACAAATATAAACCAAAGAAGTATGCTAAAACTTCAAATTTTTGTTTATTTATACATGAAATTACAGAAAACAGTTTTCTATATTTCTAAACTATTCATATGGAGACAAAGAAAGGACCTGTTATGCAATGAACTTACTTTGAACCAAAAGTAAGTCCTTTGTTAAACTCATTCTGCTATCTTTCCTAACCATACAACCTTAGTAAAGGGAAGAGAGGCTACACAGTGAGGTAGCAAGACATCTGGAAGCCATTTTTAGGTTGAGTAAAAGCTTTGGAGAGAGTCTTTTGAGAAGGTGGGTAGAGAGGAGGACATATGGGAGCCAAAGGTCAGTAGAGGCTAGTAGAACCTGTTTACAAACCACTTCATTTTATAAGCACAGACAGTGTTTTGTAAAAATACACCTAGACATTTACACCTCTTAGATAGGGCTCCTATTGTATGTTCTTTGCCTTCTCAACAAAAACTCACAAATGTATTTTACAGGCCACTTTAACAGTAGCATAGATGTATTTGTTTTAAAGGCAGAAAAATAAATGTTACTTTAAGTTGAAGAGCCAGGAACAATGTTAGGTACATGAGATTTGTCAGAGAAACCTCAAATTTCCATCCTGAATTCAAGCCTCTCCAGAATAGTAAATTAGATACTTAGTGTTGTACACTATATCTCAATTCATTAGCGTGCCACTTAGATTGTTAACAATATATATAGTACTTGTGAGTAGAAAGTGCACTACTTTCTACTTGGTGTATACTTCTCTAGTATATTCCTATATGTGTAGAAAGACATACATAGATATCAGTTTACTCTAAAACATTATATCAAAGTATCTATAATACTAACAGATACTTAAAAGTGAGGGAAAACTGGCCCCAAACTTGGTCTAAATGACTTGTCTTGAAATTAAATTCTGTTGTAACAAGTAAACAGAATATTCAGCCTAGTCCACTACAAAAGAGACGTGTCTTGAGCTAGAAAGGAGAATCTAAATGGTGCTGATAACATTCCACAAACCTAGTCACTCTCCCTACAAAACTCATTTTCAACTAGTTTATTATTTAGGCTATTCAAGGTCACATCTATTGAAAAAATAAAAAGGGAAAGGATGTGATTGGAGACCACACTGTGTAAGTAACATGTTATGCTCAGTTCTTTGAAATATACCACCAGTGAAGCAAAGAGCAGAAGGGAAATGAAGAGGAGTTGAGCTCTAGGCAGTTGTTTTTATTTTCCAGTTAATGACTCAGAGTTCCTCACTGGAAAACTGAAAAGTATACACATAGGCTAAAATAAATGCAAATCATCTGCCTTGCTGTAGAGACAACCATAGTCATTCTTCACATTGTTCAATTAAACTCTCTCAGATTTTTTTGTCTTTAGAAAAATATGAATTTATTCAAAAAACAGGATGATTCTGTATATAGCATTTCAAGAGGCTTTTTGTCACAACAGTCTAGAATATGTACATATTCTCTTATCAAGAAATGTACCTTGCCATCTCATCATAATAGTAAAAATTTAGTTATTTAAATGTATTCCACTTTGCCTAATCATTTACTACTGAACGTATAGATTTCTAACCATGATTATATAATAATTAGAATTACAGTGAACATCTTTGTAAATACATTTCTGTGCTGAATCCTATTTGTTTTTTGTCAAAATTTTTGGAAGTTGAATTTCCAGATCAAAGGTAACATACAGAGATGTTACATTCAGTGGCAATCTGTAGCAAATTAATGTATATTCCTATTATCATTCTGTGAGAATAACCATTTCTCAACAAGTAGAAACATACACTATATAGTTTTCCAAGCATTGGGCACCATTATTTGAAAAATGCATCAAGCATTTGTCCTTCTGGGATGTAAAGCTATAGTAAATTTCTCCCTATGCAGCCAATTCCAGTAATGAAAAATAGGCTCATAATTCTTTATCATAGCTCACTTATTTAACATTTTCAGAATGTCTAGTATGTGTTTAGAGAAGATTTTTGTGAGTGGAGATTTCTGTAAAGAGGCTAAGAACAGGACCAGTATTTACTCAGTCTGAGTCTGTATTATGTGCCAAATTTATTTAATCTCGTGTAATTCTAACAAACATATGGCAAATAAAAAAATAGTCCCTCCATTTTTGAGATAGAAAGCTAAAACTCTTAGAAATTGGAAGTTTGTGCAAGTTCACAGTGTTAGCCCAAGCTAAGAAGGAATACGGATCAAAATCTCTTTAGCTTGATTGTCCATGGTCTATAAACAATACCTTAATTGTTAGGATAAGAGCAAATTTTATTGCTTATTACATGCATGTGTGCTAAGTCGCTTTGGTCTTTCCCAGCATCAGGGTGTTTTCCAGTGAGTTGGCCCTTCATATCAGGTGGCCAAATTATTGGAGCTTCTGCTTCAGCATCAGTTCTTTCAATGAATATTCAGGGTTGATTTCCTTTAGGACTGACTGATTTGATCTCTTTTCTGTCCAGGGGACTCTTAAAGATCTTCTCCAGCAACACAGTTCAAAAGCATCGATTCTTCAGCACTCAGTTTTCTTTATGCTCCAGTTCTCACATCTGTACATGACTCCTGGAAAAACCATAGCTTTGATTGTATGGACCTTTGTCAGCAAAGTTATATCTTTGCTTTTTGATACACTGTCTAGGTTTGTCATAGCTTTCTTTCCAAGGAGCAAGCATCTTTTAATATCATGACTGCAATCAACTCCAACAGGGATTTTGTCACTGCTTCCTCTTTTTCCCCTTCTATTTGCCATGAAGTAATGGGACTGAATGCCATGATCTTAGTTTTTTGAATGCTGAGTTTTAAGCCAGCTTTTTCACTCTGCTCTTTCACTCTCATCAAGAGGGTCTTAAGTTCCTCTTCACTTTCTGCCATTAGGGTGGTATCATCTGTGTATCTGAGGTTGTTGATATTTCTCCTGACAATCTTGATTTCAGTTTGTGATTCATCCAGCCCAGCATTTTCACATGATGTACTCTACACATAAGTTAAATAAGCAGGGTGATAATATATAGCCTGGTCATACTCCTTTCCCAATTTGGTACCAGTCCATTGTTCCATGGAACCAGTCCATTGTTCTATGTAAGGTTCTAACTATTGCTTTTGACCTACATACAGATTCCTCAGAAAACAGATAAGGTGATCCAGTATTCCCATCTCTAAGAACTTTTCAGTTTGTTGTGATCCACACAGTCGAAGGCTTTCATGTAGTCGATGAAACAGAAGGAGAAGTTTTTCTGGAGAGGTTTTTGGAATTCTCTTGCTTTCTCTATGATCCAGTGAATGTTCACAATTTGATCTCTTGGTCCTCTGCCTTTTCTAAACTCAGCTTGTATATCTGGAAGCTCTTGGTTCACATACTGCTAAAAAGTAACTTGAAGGATTTTGACCATAGCCTTACTAGCATGGAAAATGAGTGCAATCGCACTGCCCTTCTTTGGGACTGGAATGAAACTTGACCTTTTCCAATCCCGAGGCCACTGCTGAGTTTTCCAAATTTGCTGACGTATTGAGTGCAGCACTTTAACAGCATCATCTCTTAGCATTTTAAATAGTTCAACTGGAATTCCATATGCTCCACTGGCTTTGTTTGTGATAATGCTTCCTAAAGCCCACTTTAGGATGTCTGGCTCTAGGTGAGTGACCAAACCCTTGTGGTTATCACTGTCATTAAGACTTTTTTAATATAGATTTTCTGTATAGTCTTCTTAACCTCTTCTGCCTCTCTAGGTCCTTACTGTTTTTGTCCTTTATTGTGGCCATCCATGTGTGACATGTTCCCTTGATATCTCCAACTTTCTTGAAGAGATCTCTAGTCTTTCTCATTCTATTGTTATCCTCTACTTCTTTGCGTTGTTCATTTAAAAAGGCTTTCTTATCGATATCTTCTTGCTACTCTCTGGAATTCTGCATTCAGTTGGGTATTTCTTTCCCTTTCCCTTGGTTTTTGCTTCTCTTCTTTCCTCAACTATGTGTAAACCCTCCTCAGGCAAACACTTTGCCTTCTTGTGTTTCTTTTTCTTTGGGATGGTTTTGCTCACTGCTCCTATACAATGTTACCAACCTCTGTCCATAGTTCTTCAGTCACAATGTTTACCAGATTTAATCCTCTGATTCTGTTTATTGCCTTAACTTTATAATCATAAAAGATTTGATTTAGATCATACCTGAGTAGCCTAGTGGACTGTCTTCAAATTAAGCCTGAATTTTGAAGTGGGGAGCTGATGATCTGAGCCATATTCAGCTCCCGGTCTTATTTTTGCTGACTGTATAGGGCTTCTTCATCTTTGGCTGAAAAGAATATAATCAATCTGATTTCAGTATTGACCATCTGGTGATGTCCATATGTAGAGTCATCTTTTGTATTGTTGGAAAAGGGTGTTTGGTATGACCAGTGTGTTCTCTTGACAGAACTCTGTTAGCCTTTGCCCTGGTTCATTTTGCACTCCAAGGCCAAACTTGCCTGTTACTCCAGTTATCTCTTGACTTCCTACATTTTCATTCTAGTCCCCTATGATGAAAAGCACATCTTTCTTTGGTGTTCATTCTAAAATGTCTTATAGGTCTTCATAGAACCAATCAGCTTCAGCATCAATGGTAGAGGCATAGACTTGAGTTACTATGATGTTGAATGGTTTGCTTTGGAAATGAACCAAAATCATTCTGTCATTTTTTATTGCACCTAAGTACTGCATTTCAAACTCTTTTGTTTCATGAGGCCCAATTAGTTTCTTCAAAGAGATTGTTTGCCCACAGTAGTAGATATAATGGTCTTCTGAATCATATTCACCCATTCCTGTCCATTTTAGTTCACTGATTCCTAATATGTCAGTGTTCACTCTTGTCACCTCCTGCTTGACCACATCTGATTTCCTTGATTTATAGACCTAACATTCCAGGTTCCTATGCAATATTGTTCTTTACAGCATCAGACAACTTTCACCAGCAGACATATGCACAGCTAAGTGTTATTTCCGTTTTGGCCCAGCCACTTCATTTTTCTGAAGCTATTAGTAATTGCCCTCTACTCTTCCCCAGTAGCATATTGGACACTTTCCCACCTGGAGGGCTCATCTTCTGGTGTCATATCTTTTTGCCTTTTCATATTTTTCATATTCATGGGTTCTCATGGAGAGAATACTGGCATGGTTTGCCATTTGCTCTTCCGGCAGACCACATTTATCAGAATTCTTCCCCATGACCTATCTGTTGTTTGTGGCCTTGCACGGCATGGCTCATAGCTTCAATGAGTTATGCAAGCCCCTTTGCCATGACAAGGCTGTGATCCGTGAAAGGGATTTCCTGGTTAGAATACCCTAATCAGAAGCTCTCACAAATCGTTGTTCAAATGACTGATAAAATAGCAAGTTCCACGTTTAAAGGAATCACCCGTTTTAGTCACTTTGAGAAAATTTGAAAAGAATAAATGTTACCATATATAGATCTCCTTCTGCAGGTATTTACAGTATTGTTAACAATGAACCAGAATTTTCTTTTGATAAAAGCTCTCTTCTCATTATAAATAAAGTTCAATATCTGTTAAAACTTAACTCTTGTCAGGCTGTGGTATTCTTTGAAAGGTATTGTGTCTAATATCATAAGGTTAAAAAAAGTGTGTGTATATTTTCAACTGTTAAGTGTTGGAAGAGCACTTTCTAATTTATAATGGCTTTAATACACCTGTACTTTGTGTACAATCAGTACTCAATTGATATCTACTGTTGGCAATTATTATTTTGGAAAGAGATGGTAGGAAAGAGTTAATGCAAACCCTACAGGTGTTTTTCTTTTTTCTTTTCTATTTTTAAGAAATATACCTACAAGGACACCTTCATTTGCCCTAACTAGAGGTAGAACCATAAAAAGTGAGGACAACAATTATATCTTGTCAAATACTTTTTACCTAAATGAGGCATTGTTTGAAATAAAATATTATAGTGCATTTGCACAATATTCTAGCAAATACATAAAAGAGGTCATTAATTTAGTTATCTGTAACATGATACTAACTGCATACCATGATTATGGTGATTTAAACAAAGTAAATGAAAGAAAAGCAATTAACGGAGTATCCCAAATATGATTTGTTTTGCTATTACTGGTATTACTATAGCTGTAATAAATTTCTATAATATTCTGATTTTAAATAGGAGCACATAGATAACCAATTCTTATTTTCATATTCTTGGCAGCACTCTTGGAAATACTTCAATTGTGTTGAGCAATTTTTCAAGATTTTTTCTTAAAATAATATTAGACTTCGTTTTGTTTGTTTTGGGTGCTTTCACTTTCTTTTTGGATGTTCTTGGCAATTTCATGTGTGCTTATTATTCTGATCCAAACCTGTGAGGAAAATATCCCACAACACTGCCCAATTTACTAGACCACACAGTGATTTATAAGGGTTCCTCCCCCATAGAGCTTTTAATGGGGAAAAACTCATCTATATTGCTGTGTCAAGAAATCACCACCTTTATCACATACCACAGACATAAATGAACCATATAAAAGCAAATAATCCTTAACTCCTCTACAGGAAGTGAGAGCAGAATTTGAACTTTAGCAGACGCTTAGAATGTGTAACTAGTTGTAGAGACCATGTAATATGGATACTAACAAGTTAGTTACAGATAGTTTATCTAGTGCAATGGATTTAAAATCACTTTTGAAAAACTGAAATCTTTTAAACATATATAATATGCCATAATATACCATACCAGTTCTTCTAAGAACTCAAGTAATTTTTATTTCTATATCAGTTTTACTTGGATTTAGATAGAGTAATTTTACTAAACTCTGTTGGGCTTTTAACCAAAATACTAATACATTTTTATATTTTAAACATTCTAACAGTGATTGATCATTGAATTTACTCTTAAAACCTGAATTTTAAAATCTGATATATTTGGCTACTTCTAAGCTTTGTAAGTGTATCTACATTATAACAAATTGAAACAAAGGAAGCCTAACACAAATTATTTCAGGGTAAATTTCATGTAATCTCTAGTCATTATTCATGATAAATATACAAAGAGATACACCTAATGTCACTAGACTTATGTGAGCTAATATATATAAATGACTAAGGGTAGTGCTTTGTACAAACTAAGACAATAAATATTGCAACATGGCCTCAATTCAAAACACTTCTTCCCTAATGCAAGAAGTCACACAGGACTTGAAAACATGTTGATTCCAAGCTAAGGTACATCTGGTTACATTATTTGATGCAGAGGTAAAAAAATAAATCTCATTTATATTATGTAATAGGGAAAGAACATTCCCCATATTAGTAAATATTGTTCGGATACCAGTCTCTCAACACTGATACTTATTTGTTCTGTCATCTTTGAGTCCCAGAGTCTGAAATGAACTGTTGATTTGAGATCTTGTTTTTCTGATATATTTTTTCTCTCAAGAACATCAGAATTTTTGTTTTCCTTTGCTTTTTCAATAAGAGATTTATAAAGGCAGCAAAAACTCTACCTATATCCTAGATTATGATACATAGTTCACTAACTAGTAACTACTTAATGTCATATATGCAAAGAATGGACCAAAAGTGTCAATGTAGAGCGAGTCTGTGGTGACCTAAGTAAAACATAATCATTATTGACATTTTAATTGTTATACTGAGTAGGACTAATATTATATGTTAATAATTCATAAAATCATAGCAGTACAAAGGGCATGATATAGTCATGTAGCCTTTAGACATATCCACTTCTCCCACTCTTTTCCACTTACAACTCTCTTCATAAAAGAAATATTACTTTGTTTTCTTCCCCCACCCCACCGCTCATTTGGAAGTCCCCAGATCACTCTCATTTAAAGAATAGACCAAGAGCAATCCTATTCAAATTTAATTTATGCTGCATTTGGATATTTTGTTTCCAGTGTAGACGATCCTCAAATGGTTAATTTGCTTATACCATAAAGGGATGACGTACATAGAACACTGGGTCAAACCATGAGCAGAGAAAGCGTGTCTGCTAATGCTAGAGACCAAACAGTGAGTGATATAGAAATTGACCTTGATTTGCACTGTTCTCTAGCTTATTCAGTAATATCACCACCTAGTAAGCCAATCTAAAAAAACAACCACCACAGCAATAAATAGTCATTCACTTGAAGGAGGGTAGGTCGATAATGATTAAGGATAATTTTTCCAGGCACTTTCAGGTACTTTTTCTCATTTATCTCATTTAAGTCTCATATTTCTATATAGTATATGTCATGTTCACCTTTTGAAATAAGAAAACTTGGTAAGAGAATAATGAAATTACTATTCTCAAAATAACCCTTATGGCAGAAAGCAAAGAAGACCTAAAGAGTCCCTTGATGAAAGTGAAAGCGGAGAGTGAAAAAGTTGGCTTAAAACTTAACATTCAGAAAACTAAGATTATGGCATCCGGTCCCATCACTTCATGGCAAATATGGGGAAACAGTGGCTGACTTAATTTTGGGGAGGCTCCAAAATCACAGCAGATGGTGACTGCAGCTGTGATATTAAAAGATGCTTACCCTTTGGAAGGAAAGTTATGACCAAATTAGACAGCATATTAAAAAGCAGAGACAGTACTTTGTCAGCAAAGGTCCATCTAGTCAAGGCTATGGTTTTTCCAGTAGTCATGTATGGATGTGAGACTTGGACTATAAAGAAATCTGAGCGCTGAAGAATTGATGCTTTTGAACTGTGGTGTTGGAGAAGACTCTTGAGAGTCTCTTGGACTGCAAGGAGATCCAACCAGTCCATCCTAAAGGAAATCAATCCTGAATATTATTGGAAGGACTAATGCTGAAGCTGAAGCTCTGATACTTTGGCCACCTGATACATAGAGCCAACTCATTTGAAAAAGAGAAATGATGGTGGCAAAGATTGAAGGCACCAGGAGAAGGGGACGACAGAGGATGAGATGGTCAGATGGCATCGCCAATGCTATAGACATGAGTTTGAGTAGGCTCTGGGAGTTGGTGATGGACAGGGAAGCCTGGTATGCTGCAGTCCATGGGGTCGCAAGGAGTCGGACACGACTGAGCGACTGAACTGAACTGAATATGTGATAGATTCAGGACCCACCTCTAAGCGCATCTGATCCTAAATGGTTTACCTTTGTGTTGCCCTACCTTGCCTCTTTCTTCGTCTCAAAAGACAAAAGCCATAATATCTGAGTTTCTCTGTCTGTCCCCACAACTTACTAGCTTGGTGACTTTGACAAAGCTACTTACCCTCTTTATACTTCAGGTTTCTCATTTATAAGGCAAAGACAGTGATACCTGTCTATTATATCACCACTTCCTAGTTCACTTTTTCTTCTATCATCTCTCCCTCTCTTCAAAGAAATATTGAGCATCTACTTTGTGCCAAGCACTTTTTAGGAGCTAACTTCTTTGCAACCCCATGGACTGTAGCCCCAAGCTCCTCTGTCCGTGGAATTCTCCAGGAGTGGAGTAACCATTTCCTTCTCCAGGGGATCTTCCTGATCCAGGGATTGCACCCAGGTCTTCTGCATTGCAGGCAGATTCTTTAACATCTGATCCACCAGGGAAGCTCAGGAGCTAGCTTAGACTATATCAGGGAACCAAAAGAGGCATAGAGGCTGCCCTTAGATTTACATTTTAGTTGTTCTAGGTAGATCAAATAGACAATAAATGATAAATGACATGGGCTTTCTGTGTGGTGCTAGTCATAAAGAACCTTCCTGTAGCATGTTAAAAGGTAGTAAGTGCTATGAAAAAAAGAACACAGAGTAATTTGAGTAGATGGTGACCAGCAGAAGGCATTTAAAGAATTGACCTTATTTCAGACTTGCAGAAGAGTTGCAAGAATAATACAAAACAATACCATAGACCTTTGCTCCATTTGTTTTGTTAATAAGTCTGTCTACTAAAATATGTGCATATACAGATTTTTGTTCCTCAACTTTTGGGAAGAAGTTGAAGACACTGTGTCCCTTACTTCTAAATATTTCAATGTGTATTTCCAAAGAATAAAGACATTTTTAAAAATAATTTCATTGCAGTTATCAAAATCAGAATATAAAATACTGATATGCTTCTGTTATATAACCCAGAATCCTTATTCATATTTCATCAGTTTTCCCAGTAATGTCATTTACAGTTTTTCCTGGCTTAGAATTCAATACAGGATCATGTATTGAATTTTATTGTCAAGTTTTTCTTGGTTTACGTGATCTCTTAATCTTGACATTTTTGAAGAATTCAGGCATGATGTTTGATTTAGATTTGCTTTATTTCCTCTTGAATTGATAAGGTTATACATTATTTAGAAGAAAATCACTAAAATTATAGTCAGTTTTTCTCAATACTTTATGTCAGGTGTCACAAGACACTGAGTTGTTCCAGTGTTGGTGATGTTAGCTTCGATCTCCTGGTGGTGATCAATAAGGATTCTCCATTGTAAAGTCAACATTTTCACTTTATAATTAGTAAGTAACTTGTAGGGAGATACTTTAAGAATATTTAAATATCTGTTTCTCAGCACACTCTACCACCACTTTTATCTCTACTGATAATTTTCTAAATCTATTATAATTTCTACATTTATTCTATAAGGAAGGCATTTCCCTTCTTCAATTTCTTTCTTTATTTTTTTCATTTGTTAATTCAGACTAGATGGACCCATGGCTTCTTACTGAGCTATTTCTACATGTTCATCTGAATCTATCTATGAAGCATGATGAATGCTTGCATGTTTGTATGTATGTAAGCCATTAGTTCACATTTCTGTCTCCAATTCCTTTATAATATTAGGCTGTATTTTCTGTATAATCTTCCTTCTCCCATACATGTAAGTATGTTCTCCAAAGGAAGAAATTTTATTTTCATTATACATAATATAGTTACTTAATTGCATGACTCATAAAAAAGTTTCAGAATTGAATACTGATACCACTGTAAAATGTAAACACACTAAGAGTTCAATATTTGTTTAAAGTTTTTCTTTTTGCAATAAATATGTGTAGTGATAGTCACATAACTTAAATGTGCAAATTGATAATTTTGTCACATATGTACACTGGTTAAACATATAACCCTATATGGTACATTTGTATAACCTCAGAACGTTCCTTCTTGCCCCTTCCTCATCCTTGGACTGGAGGATCGACATGCAATTTATTTATTTATTTGTATTTTTAAAGTTTGGATTTATTGAGGCATAATTTACATGCAGTCCTGTCATCTACCAGGCTCCTCTGTCCATGGGATTATCCAGGCAAGGATACTGGAATGGGTTGCCATTTCCTACTTCAGGGGACCTTCCTGACCCAGGGATCGAACCTGTGTCTCCTGTGTCTCCTGCATTGCAGAAAGATTCTTTACCTTCTGAGTCATCAGAAAAGCCCCATAAAATAAAGTTAATAATAAAACTTGTTTTTTTATTGTGCAGGTTTTTTTAATTTTTTCCTGTTTTTAATAGATGTATAGCTGATCTATAATGCGGTGTTAGTTTCAGATGTGCAACAGATTCAGTTTTATATATATATATTTTTTTCAGAGTCTTTTCCTTATAAATTATTACAAAATACTGAGTAAAGTCTCTTGTGCTATGTACTATACAGTAGGTTCTTGTTGGTTATGTTTTATACATAAATAGTGTCTATATGTTAATCCCAAATTCCTAATTTGTACCTCCCCCCCCTTTCCCCTTTGATAACTGTAAGGGTGTTTTCTATTTGTGTGAGTCTATATCTGTTTTGTAAATAAGTTCATTTGTATCATGTTTTAGATTCCACATATAAGTGATATCATACAATATTTGTCTTTCTCTGCCTGGCTTACTTCACTTAGTATGATGATCTCTAGGTCTACCCATGTTGCTGCTAATGGCGTTATTTTATTCTTTTTTATGGCTGAATGATATCCCATTATGTATATATACTACGTCTTCTCTATCCATTCATCTGGTGATGGACATTTAGGTTGCTTCCATGTCTTGTCTATTGTAAATAGTGCTTCAGTGAGAACTGGGATGCATCTATCTTTCTGAATTAGGATTTTCTTCAGATATATGCCCAAATTGGGATCACTGGATCAAACAGTAACTTTCAGTTTTCTGGGAAACCTTCATACAATTCTCCATAGTGGCTGATTTATACATTCCCACCAACAGTCAACAGTGCAGGTGGGTTTCTTTTTCTCTACATCCCCTCCAGCGTATATCATTTGTAGACTTTTTGATGATGGCCATTCTGATCAGTGTCAGGTGATACCTCATGGTAGTTTTGATGCACAGTTTTCTAATAATTAATGATGTTGACTACTTTTTCATGTGCCTGTTAGCCATCTATGTGGACATGCAATTTAAATACGCTGACAAGGTAGGCCTGGTTTAGAAGTTGACAGTTAACTTGGAGGAAATAAGGGTGTGAGTCATAGAGGTATCTAGAAGAGAAATGGTTTAGGCAGAGGGATCAGTCTGTGCAAAGACTCTTAAGAAGGAACATGCTTGGTATATTTGAGGAATAATAAAGAGTTTGTAGCAGTGGAAGTGGAGTAAATGAAACAGAGAAAAGTAGGTAGAAAGGGAAGAGAGATGGAAGGAAGGAATGTATACAGAGCATAAATGGTCTGATTGGCCACTGTAGGGTGTATTAGGCAGCTATTGCTAAAATAGTGAATGTAACAAGCAACCTCATCTCCACCAACAAGCATTTATTTCTCATTCATGAGTCAGCCGGGAAGTTGTGACTCTATTAAGCTTGGCTTGGATTGGCTGGGCTTGGGTCCAGGTTGCAGATTGGGATCAAGTCTGCCCCCTATGTCTTCTCATTCTGGATCTAGTAGCTGTCTGGGCTCTATCCTTCTCAGAAGGGATGGCATAGCGCAAAAGGGATGAGTGAAAACATAAGATGTCTCCTGAATTTGTGACTCAGAAATGAAGCACTGTTTTCTACCTATTTCATTGGCCAAAGAAAGACATTTACCCAGGCCCAAAGTCAGTGCAACAAAGCTGTGTATTCTGTCTACTCTTGGGGGAAATGTTAAAAATTCACATTTTAATACTAAAAGCTAAGGACATGAGTGCATAATTCTATTACAGAGAGGAAATGATGAGTTGGGAATAGTGTGATCTGTCACATCGTTACTTTGCCTGTGAATGAAATGGGGATTTCAGAAGATAAGCTGGTTTAAACTTCAAAAGTGCCAGTCTGATTTCTGTACTGAAAATATGTTCTAGAGGACAAGGAAAGAGCAAGGAAAATATGTAGGAATTATCACAGCAATTCAGTGAAGGACATTGGTTATTCAGAGCAGGGTGGTAGCTATAGAAATACAGAGAAGAGGTCAGATTGTGGATATCTGTCAAAGGAACAATCAGCAGGATTTCCTATGGGGATTGTAATGGGACATGAAAAGAAAAAGAGGAATGAACAATAACTTTAATATTTTAAGCTAAACAGTTAGATTATAAGAATAAAGGGCCTCAACTGAGATGGGGAAGCCTGTGTGTAGTGAAAGATTAGGAGCTGAGTTTTTATTGTTTTATGTCAGAGCTGCATACTGAGTATCCAAATGGACTGGTTAGGTATGAAATTGTCAGGTCTGAAGTTTAGGAGAGAGATCTGGTTGAAGAGGTCTATTTGGGAATCTTCAACATATTGATGATTTTTAAATACATGTCCCATATTCTTTGCAATAGCCATATAGCTAATTAGTCTACTTGGTTCTACTCTTCCAATTTTCCAATTCATCTTCCATTCTACTAGCGTTTATGTTTTGAAAGAAAAATGCTGATCCTATTACTCCTTGCCTTAAAAACCGAGTCATAGCTTAAAAGACAAAATCCAAACTTTAGTATAAAGCTTCACTGTCTGACCACAATCTGTTTTTATTTTGCCTGTAAAATTCTATTTATCTTTATAGGTCAGACTCAAATGTCAACCCTTTTGTTCCGTTTTCCTGATGGTCCATGGAGCATCAATCTTTTTTTCCTTTGCATTCCCTCAGAACTCTTTGTATACTTCTCTCTGCATCATTCAGTACAATAGCCGCTAGCTGCATGTAGCTATTGTACACTTGAAATGTGTCTGGGACAAATTGAGATGTGCTGAAAATGTGAAATTCACATCTCATTCAAAGATTTAGTATAGCAATATATAAAATATACTATCTATAATTTATATGCTTGTGAAATAGTAATATTCTCTATATGTTAGTTTAAATTATGTATTAAAATTAATTTCACTTGTTTAATTTTTGCTTTTTAAATGTGAGCTGCTAAAATCTTTAAAATTGTATATGTGGCTTCTCATTTGTGACTTGCAATTGATTTCTACTGGACAATTCTACTTTAGAGCATTACATTTCTGTGATTACATCTTTGTTAATCACATCATTTTTTGTTCTTCTGAAAGCTGAGTTTTTGAAAAGAGAAGTTTTATTTGATTTGTAAGACCCAGTAGGATTATGACTAGATGCTTAAAAGTTAGCTTAAAGTTTCTGATTATTGCTTGTCCTCAGATACTGATCTATAGACAGATTGCCTGTATCATAAACATAAACACAGTTTGAAAATGAATCAGCATAACTCCATAGTATACATTTAGAGAATTGAAGTACTTTGGCAAAGTCACTCACAATTTTAGCTAATCACATATTTGTGTTACTAGTTCAACCTGTTTCCTAAAAGTAGTGCATTTAGGATCAAATTACAAATTAAAATATTGTGTTGTTTGGTAAAGATGAATAGTTTTACATACATTTATAGTGAAATTCTTTGATTTTTTTCCAAAGGCAAGTTTCTTTCTGACTTCTACTTTGTAAATAAAATCTTATTATAATGACTTTTATTTTAAAACATATACTAAGAGAATCATACTCTATTATTCCTTTTACTCTTCTGTGAAATAAATAAAATATAATAATATATGAGCATGCATGTGTGCTCAGTCACTTCAGTCATGTCTGACTCTTTGTGACACCATGGATTATAGTCCACCAGACTGCTCTGTCCGTGAGATTCTCCAGGCAAGAATACTGAAGTGGGTAGCCATTCCCTTCTCCACAGGATCTTCCTGATCTAAGGATCGAACCCAGATCTTCTGCATTGCAGGTGGACTCTTTACTGCTGAGCCACTGGGGAAGCCCATAATAATATGTAACTCTATGTAAACTGAAAATTGTAAATTTTTAATGAATTCTCAGGACCCAAGAATATTTCCAAGGGATAAAAGTAAGGGTAAATAAGTTTCTTCTCTGCTTTTATTCTTTCTCGCTCCCCATTATATCCAAATCTGTCTATTCTGATTTTGGAAATAATATTAAAATGAATAATGCACTGAGTAATGAGATTTTGATGAGATTAAGATACACCAAAATGAATAATCCAGTGAATAAAACAATAAAATGCTTCCTGAAGCTCTGTGCTCTGATATGCTAGGGGATGTGATGTAACTCACATAGAGAGAACACTGTTGTAGAAAAAGCAGAGTTAGAGGGTGCAAATTAGGATGTAGATGTTTCCTCAGTCCTGTTCAGGGTGAAGTGCATTGATTTTAATGACCAGTTCTAGATGTTTAGACAGAAATACCCCTGCAGGGAAGAAGAATAACATCTCAAGATATGTTAATTTGATGTAAATCTCTCTTTGTCATGCTGAATGTTCCCTTTATAGTTTACTCAACAGGATTTTGGTTTGTTATTTGGTCACAGGAGTGCTCTGCCCTTCAGAAAAGGAGTAGAAGCATAATTTATCTTCCAAGATAAATTAATAACCATTCTCTGAACTACAAGTCATTATCTTATGTGTTTTGACAAGGTAAATAATTTTTCACTCTCATCATTGTTGTTGTAAAGTGATAAAACTGATGCCTGAGTCTGAGACTCAAGGCTCTCTGCTAAAACTCAAATATTTAGGAAACTCTATGTAAGCATAATCTTTGGTCTCTATGTGTCTCTCTGTCCCCTATCAGGTTGACTTAACCAAATTTGAAGGAGTCTTCTAAGCATTATTGATGATAGTGTCATAAAGTTTTACCTACATATGCAAAATCTTCATATGTGTGTGTGTGTGAGTGTGTGTAAACACACACATACAGAGCTATTTCATTTCACTGAGGAATAAGGGGTGACCTTATGCTAGAATGTTGACCTCACTTGGGTGCTCAGTAATATTGTTTAACACTTGAACTAAATGACAGAAACAGAAGAAGGTTGGCCTGTTACCTTGACATATAAATGTATCCTTGAAAGGTGAGTAACTTGCTGTGTCCTCATTAACTGTGTGAGACTGTGAAAGATAAAGATACCTAGGGTTCAGTTTGATCCTAAAAATCTGCCCTTTTCCATAGGTGATTGTTGTTCAGTTGCTCAGTTGTGCACAACTCTTTGTGACCTCATGGACTGCAGCACGCCAGACTTCCCTGTCCTTCACTGTCTCCCAGAGCTTGCTCAAACTCATGTCCATTGAGTCAGTGATGCTATCCAACCATCTCATCCTCTGTTGTCCCCTTCTCCTTCTGCCCTCAATCTTTCCCAGCATCGGGGTCTTTTCTAATGAGTTGGCTCTTTGCATCAGGTGGCCAAAGTATTGGAGCTTCAACTTCATTTTCCATAGGTATCCTAAGCCAAAGTAAGATGTACTTTCAGAACTTTCAGTGTTGCTAAATATCTTGCTCAACACTTAATAGTTTGAGGTTTGGGAGTTTTATGTTTGGCATTAGGCACCAGTGCCAGTGATTCACACATGATAAACCCCTGCATAACCTACAGACATGTTGAGCCAGATTCTCTCTTCATGGAGATTTTCTGAGAGCAATTTAGAAAATTCTGGAAGCACATTGACTCTCCATAGGAACTATTAATGTATTTGCCATCGTGGGAACTTTTAATTCACTTACCATCAAGTGTACTAAACCATGCCCAAATAGTCTGAATCTCTGCTTAAAATTTTGAAGACTTTAACCACAGATTATTTTATGTTCACCTGCATAGTAACTTGTATTTTTAACAATAATACTGATGACCCAGTCTCATTTTGTCTTTTTGATTAGAATAGCGTGCTAATCTACTTTCAAAAATCCAGCCTCTTCAATAAATGGTGCTGGGAAAACTGGATAGCTACATGTAAAAGAATGAAATTAGCACACTTCCTAATACCATACACAAAGATGAACTCAAAATGGATTAAAGACCTAAATGTAAGACCAGAAACTATAAAACTCTTAGAGGAAAACATAGGCAGAACACTTAATGACATAAATCAAAGCAAGATTCTCTATGACCCACCTCCTACAGTAATGGAAGTAAAAATAAAAGTAAACAAGTGGGACCTGATTAAACTTAAAAGCTTTTACACAGCAAAGGAAACTATAAGCTAGGTGAAAAGACAACCCTTAGAATGGGAGAAAATAATAGCAAGTAAAACAATTGACACAGGATTAACTTCCAAAATACAAAAGGACCTCATACAACTCAATGATTGAAAAACAAACAGTGTGATCAAAAAGTGGGAAAAAGACCTAAACAGACATTTCTCCAAAGAAGACATACAGATGGCTAACAAACACATGAAAAGATGTTCAACATTGCTCATTATTAGAGAGATGTAAATCCAAACCACAAAAGAGATATCACCTCACACTGTGGCCATCCTCAAAAGTCTACAAACAATAAATGCTGGAGAGGGTATAGAGAAAAAGGAACACTCTTGCACTGTTGGTGGGAATGTAAATTGATGCAGCAACTGTGGAAGATGTTATGGAGATTCCTTAAAAAACTAGAAATAAAACCACCATATGACCCAGGAATACCACTCCTAGACATATACCCTGAGGAAAACAAAATTGAAAGAGACACATGTATCCCATTGTTCACTGCAGCACTATATAAAGCTTCACTATAGCTAGAACATGGAAACAACCTAGACAGATGAATGGATAAAGAAGTTGTGGTACATATACATAATGGAATATTACTCAGCCATAAAAAGGAATGTGTTTGAGTCTGTTCTGATGAGGTGGATGAATCTAGAACCTTTTATTCAGAGTGAAGTGAGTCAGAAAAAGATAAATATCATATTCTAATGCACATATATGTAATCTAGGAAAATGGTATTGAAGAATTTATTTACAGGGCAGCAATGGAGAAACAGACATAGAGAATAGACATATGGACATGGGGAGAGGGGAGGAGAGGGTGAGATGTATGGAAAGAGTAACTTTCCATATATACATGGAAACTTACACTACCATATGTAAAATAGAGAGCCAACAGGAATTTGCTGTATGGCTCAGGAAACTCAAACAGGGGCTCTGTATAAACTTAGACGGGTGGGATGGGGAGGGAGATGTGAGGGGGGTTCAAAAGGAGGGGGATCTGTATATACCTATGACTGACTCATGTTGAAGTTTGACAGAAAGCAACAAAATTCTGTAAAGCAATTATCCTTCAATTAAAAAAATAGAAGAATCTCACTGTTCCTACTATATTATAAAGTATATGATGGGTACTTAAGTACTGAGAGTTTTCAGTTTCAAGGAAATTTTAATCCAAGAATCAGAATCTATAAACCGAGTAAAATGTTAAAGATGGTTTAGTTCAATCATCTTATTTTAGGTGCCCCTAGAAGTTAATTTAATTCCTCAAAGATTGATCAATAACAGAGCTAGAACCAGGACTGAAACCCAGGTCTCCTAAATTATAGTCCCTGTCTTTTCCTCTATATAATTTTGTCTTAAAAATTTGAACCAAAGAGATTCACTGGACTGGGGAAAAGATGTTGAGCTAACTACTGTTCCATACCTTCAGGATGACCAGGGCATTTCCCTTGCCCTCAGAAAGCTTATGGTCTAAAGAGGGAGAGAGCTAAGTAAATAAGTTAGAGCAATTACCTTACTTCATATTCTGATAGAAGTATATAAAGTAGAATAAAGGATAAAAAATAGTCTATTATGCTGGTAGGTGATTGGAACATGCTTGATTTGAGGATTTTGCAAGAAAAACTGGGCTAGGCATTCCACATTAGGGGAAGAATATTTAATTCTAATTTCTGACATGTAGACATTGTGCAGATGTTACCAGAAATATGAGTATAGCTGAAAGAATGTTTTCTTATTTGCCCTATACGGAAAAAATGTGGCACCTTCTTACAGATGCTTAACAGGCTCGATTACTAATACTCATGGGACATAGGGGTGTTTAGGCAAAGTTTCAGCAGTACTTCTATACTGCACGTATGTGTGTGTCGAAATGCAATTATTGCCAGCTTTCAAAGCAATAGGCTGAAACAGTTATATTTCGGGATAGAGAACTAAATAAACTAGATAAGGAGTGAGGGTAATCATTTAAAATACGTAAAGTTTTCCCAAGAGTTACCATTTTCTTACAGAAGGATATTTTTTCAGAAGAGAAGCAGCTCACATTATTTGACAATATTTTAAAGGATTTGCTTTGCTTGTTCTTATACTTTCTTGACAAATATGTTCCCTGGTAATGAGATAAAGTGGCAGATATGGTAACCATAATGCCTTAAAAATAAACATATGTTAGAATAGGAAGAAAAGTACAACCTGAAAGTGGGTTAGATAGTAACATAAAAAAAAAAAAAAGAGTGCACTACCAGTTGGTTTTTATTGGGCTATACTATCCTTGCCAAAGTGTATTCTTTTTTCTTTTCCTTTTACATTTTGGCTCATTTATACTGCCAAAAATACTAAGCATGTGATTACATTTTGTGGAGTTGCATCAAGGTCTCTTTTGAAGATGTGTGTATGTCTGTGTGTACACACGTGAAACATGCAAATATTGAAGTATATATATATTTTTTCAGGAGTTTACTTTTTAATTTTTTTAAATTAATTAATTTATTTTTTCTTTAGATTATCATGTTGGTTTTGCCATGCATTGACATGAATCCGCCATGGGTATACATGTGTTCCCCTTCCAGAACCCCCCTCCCACCTCCCTCCTGATTGCATCCCTCTGGGTCATTTCTCCTTGGTTTCTAGAAAGTACATGATACCTAATTCTAAAAAGTGATGGGAATCCTCTTTTAACAGGAGCAAAGACCTGACTTGTTAGGGTTGTGGGTTTGATGAGAGATGGACCAAGCACTGGACCATGTCAGCTTTCCTTTTTTCATCAGTACATAACTCTGAGGTCATGGCTCTTATTTCAGATGTGAGAGATAAAAAAATCTATGCTCAGAAAGGTGAAACTGAATACAATTTAGTGAGCAGAGATTCAAATAAAGATCTGTCCAGCTCTTGAGTTAACTGTCCATTCTGCTATGCTCTGTCACGTTACAGAAGATCTGAAGTGAATGGGAGAAACGTCTGTGAGGAAAAACCAAACCAAGAGAGCAAGTTGCTTATGCCAATTCATAGGAGGAATGATCATGGTACAAAGAAATACAGAGGGAACCTGGTAGCTTTCTTTAAACAATGAAAGGATTATCAAGCCAAAGGACTTATTACGGTTGATTTACATAATCCCTAAGGGTAGACTGTGAACCCATATGTATGTGTAAGTTGCAGGGAAACCTCATTGTGTCAAAGAATTTTCCAAAGAGATAATAATAGACTGCAGTTGCTTCGAAGCTAATCAGTTTTCTGTCAGTGGACTCATTTAGTCATAGGGTGTGTAACCATTTCATAGTCTGTTACCAAAAACAATCAAATGTAAAATTTGCAGTTTGATGAAGTTGCCTTTTAAAAAATTCTGACTACTATCAATTGAGTAAACTATGCAGTTAGGTTAAATACCAAAGAAAGTGATTGAGTGTTTTTCCAAATAAACAGCTGAAAGCTGATAGCCTAGATTATAGCCATGCTGGGGTTTCTGCTAGATATTTTTTTCCTTTGGTTTTACTTGAGTGTACAAAAGGTGACTTGGAAAGCATACCTCTTTTTTCTAATTTTGAGTATTCATATTTTACATGACAAGTTAAGCAGATAACATGGCTGAAATCAACTTAAGTAAACTCATATGTCAAATTGAGGTTTATAAAACATCCTACATATATAGGTATATAGATTATTCTGACTTCAACTAAAATGAGGAAGTGTTTCTGAATGTGAATGTTTTGGTACCATCAGCCTATTGGTTTTAAAGGACATATTAAGTTTTGTAGAAAACCTTTGATTTCTTAGCTATTGTATCATATATGGCTTTGGGCGAGTCATTTAAGTATATATATTTTGGCTTAGCACAAATATGACTAAACTACAGTCATAAAAAGATTGAGAATTTATAAATAGAAATGCATGTCAATATAGAATTTTCAAGCATCCCATATTTGCACTCATCTGTATGTGCATATTTGAACTTATTCAATGAATGAACAAATGGAAACTTACTTCTCAATAACCATGAGCATTTCACATCACACCTCTGAGCTTCTGCCTGTCTACAAAAGGAAGGAATTGAATCTGAAATATTTCAAGTGTTTTTCTAGTGTAAATGAGTAAGTTTGTAAATTTGGTAATGTATCAACTCCCAGAGAGAATCCAGAAGTACTTAAAAAACAAGTGTGATATTTTAGGAAATGTTTTCCATAATGTTCTGTGGTTTGCAGCTCATGTCCTCTCTGCAAATCAGGATGCTTGAGCCCCAATTTTCATTAACCACCCACCTCTATGCAGACAATTTCCAGATCTTCCTCTTCTGCCCTGACCTTTCTATTCTCCCCAGTCACAGATTTCATCCTGTTTATGAAACATCTTTACTTAGATGTTCTGCCATCACCTAAATCTAAACATGAAAAAAAAAAAAAAAAGAAATTCATGGTTTCCCTTTAGCCTATCTATTCTGCTTTTCCTGAGTCTTCATTTTCAGTCAGAGACCCTGGGTTTCCCCTGCCCAGTCCCAGTCATTCACATCTGGAGGCTATCAACAAGTTCTTCTGATTGCTACTCAACGTTTTTTCATTTCTGTACTTTTGCATTTTCACAGTCTCATCCTTGTCCATGCCTTGTACTTCCAGACTTATTTTAGGGGCTTCTAAATGAACCTACCTGTCTGTATTCTTTTCTTATTTTCATGGACTCTATGAAAGTTGTAGAATTCTTTCATTCAAATGCCTTTTGAGCAGCAAGACAAACTTCATTCCTGACTCTAATAATTTAGCAGCTGGTATGTGCCTTTAGGGTGGTACTTATTTTTATATATAAATTCCAAGCATAAATGTTTACTTATGTAAGTTCTATCTTTCATACTAAATTAGGAGTTTGTTTAAGATTAGAACCGGGTCCTTCCCTCTCTTCTTCCTTTTTTTCCCTATAGATTTTATCGAATAGCCACTTGTGTAAGACATTCTACCAAGTACTTTGGCAGATACAAATATGAATGGAACATGACTTTTATCCTTAGGAAGAGAAATCCCTCTTCATAAAGTAAAGGAAACTAAAATTTATTGAGTATATTTAAGTTGCTGGGTTTAGGTCAAGGCATAAATTATCTTATTTAAGTCTTCTTGAAAACTTTCTTCCAGCTTTATTGATATATAATTGATATATAACATTGTGTAAGTTTAAGGTGTACAACATAATGATTTGATATATTGCAAAATGACTATCTCAGTAAGGTTAGTTAACATATCCATCACCTCACATAGTTACAACTTTTTTTGTGTGTGTGGTGAGAATTTTTAAGATCTACTCTTTCAGCAACTTTCAAATACATAGTATATGGCATTGTTAACTATATTCTTCTTAAAACTTTGTAGAGTTAAATTATTATTCCCATTTTATAGATGAAGACAAGGTTAGAAGAGGTTAAATCACCTCTAGGTTTATTGTGGCTTCCCCGGTGGCTCAGAGGTAAAGAATCTGCCTGCCAAGGCAGGAGACATGGGCTCGATTCCTGGGTCTGGAAGATCCCCTGGAGAAGGAAATGGCAAACCATTCCAGTATTCTTGCCTGGAAAACCCCATGGACAGAGGAGCCTGGTGGGCTATAGTCCATGGGGCCACAAAGAGTTGGACACAACTTAGCAACTAAACAACAAAAAGGTTTATTGACTGTGAAACCCCATTTCTTCCACTGGCCTCTACTGGAATCTGTATTTAATAGTTCCTAGATTAGTGACATCAATTCTGGTATTATAACAGCCTAACTGTTTTCCAAATGGTTGCTTGCAAGTTGAAGCAATTCATATGCATCTAGATTTTCGTTTTTTTTTCTCATAAATAAGTGGTGCTGTGGTTACTGACATAAACAAGTTTATTATTTAGATCATAAATACTATTATAAACAGTATTTCATGGAACCCTGAAGACCCTATGTATCTGAGAAACTATACAATAATATGGTATTATATTTACATCTCAAAATATTTTATTTAATTTTTAAAATTCATTTAAAAATGTACATTTGTTGCTTAATTATATATCATGTGCTACCTTTTTAAAAAAGATGTAACATATAGCTATTCTCTCAGATGAATTATTTTGTTAATCCTGTCCTTCTATAAACCTTGGTAGGGCTTTTTTAGGATGCCCATTATTAAACCAAATAAGGCTAATTTTTTCCCTTCAAGATCACACACCACATAAAGTAGATTTGTATCTGGAGTGATTTTTGTCAACAGTCATCAAAAGAACATCAGATAATTTCTGTGATAACCATGGCTCAAAATCTCTATCAGGTTGAGAGGTAAATAGTAAAGATAAACATGTGTTTTTTTTTTCCTGCCTGCCAATTCACTGCCTTTCATGATTACTTTAATAAATAATTACAGTGTATGATAAAAGTTCTTCAGTTCCTTTGTTTACAGTAAAACCACTGCCTCTCTACTGCAAACCTATTTTTTGAGAACATGACATTTAAAAATTTTGCATAGAAATTATCAAATTATTTCTGATAAGTATTTTAAATGTTTGTATAAAGCTGAACAATCTTTATCAGGAAAAACCTCTGAAATTATTTAAAATGAGATTAAGACAAACTCCCTCCAAAGATGAATAAAGATAGAGATAATAAAGATTAAGATGGTGACAAAGAAGAAATGAATAAGGAGGAAGGTGGAGGAAAAGGAAGGGAAAGAAAAAATAATAATGAAGCTAAAATATGAGTTTCTACATGGATCATTATTGACAGAAGTTTGTGTGGTTCCTTGTCTGTCCCTTCATTGTGAGACACACATGAGTTTCCTTCATTCTTAGGCTTAGATAGCATTATGGATGGTTAAGATCTTCTGTACCTATCAAATGCTTAAGAGTAGCTGAGTTAGGTAAGGTTTGAAGACTAAACTCCATACAGTAGTTACCAGCACAGGATTTTCCTGACACCAAAGAGAAATACTCATCTAGTTCCAGCAAGTCAAAGCACGCTGGAGAGAAGTGCCCTCCAGTTCCCCCCAAAGAGCCTGATGTCTGGTCAGTGAACTTCAGTCTCCAGTACTGTCAGTCCTTTGCTTTTCAGAAACAATTCAATGAAAATTTTTTTTAGTCCTAGATAAAAGGATACCTGCCTGTCCTCTTAGTGTCTGCTGCAGTCCATCTGCCATCATCTACTATGCTTGCTGATTTATCACTTCCATAGCTTGTCAATTAAAAGTGCTTACAAAGACAAAACTGCAATAATGTTTCTAGCATGTTTAATAGAGTTTGGTTAAGTAAACATCCTCAACCAAAGCAGCAAGAGATCTTAAAATAAACAGAGCTACTGTGCCAAGTTCACAATTACTTACATATTTAGTGCTCTGCCCATCTTCTAAGCACAGTCATTAAAACCAGATTTGTGTACTTAATGTAATTTTCTTGAAATCATAGCTGTTTAAATACTATAGGCCATTTACATACTTGAACCTTTTTTATTCTCTTCTTCAGTTTTAAAATAAAAAGTGGAATTTGTTTCATAAAACTTAATTCAAGGTAGCTAGTAACAACTCTCTCTAGAACAGGCCAGATCAAATTACTGGTCCTAGTAGAGGCAACTGTTCGTTGAAGGAGACATACTGTTGTTCAGATTCTCCAAACCAAGTGTTCTTTGGGAGAGTACTGAGAAGTTTCAAATCCCAAATTAGAAAGGTAGCATGGTTAGTTTCTTAAAAGCCCAGTTAATATGACAACCAAAAAATATCAGTATTAAATGTAGCAATGTAAGCAGTATTAGATAAATACATAAATTTTGAAAAAAGTCTGCCCTGGAGATGTAATCTTACCTCACTGGCTCTCAATTTCTGGCCTGGGAAATAGTGGTGATGGTGAGAAATGTAGCTATATTGGAAAGTGATTTTTTAAATTAAAGATAATAGTATAATGAAGTTATTCACATATTCATGGTCAATAAATGTGAGCTATTATGGTGTTCGAATATATTAGATATAATTCCAATTTTTTATTTCCATCATTGTTCATATTCTTGCAAGTAAGTTGTTGATTTTGACATATTTCTCCGATATATTTATCTAGGAATGTATATTCATCTGTTAACTATAGTGGCCTATTCTTGCTCCAGTACGAACACTTTAAGCTAAGACATTCCATTGAAGGAGTGGATGATGGACATAAAATGAGCACAGAATCTGAGGAGCTGTCCTCATAGTTCAGTGTTGAGTTCTATTTTGTTTAACTATATCATTAGTGAACTGAGAAAAGGAAGTAAGTAGCATGAGAAACATATCTGCAGACGATAAATGAAGATGAACTTCAAATTCCCAGGAGAGAAGAATATAAATAGATTCTCAGAAAGTTCTGAAATTGGTAGCAAAGAAAGAAATGTGGACCTAAATAACAATCTTCCATATAAGCACATGAGCATTTAAATAATGTGAGACCCAGAAAGAGGAAAGCACCAAGCTGATATTACAAATAGGACAACTTGCCAATGGCGCAGAAGCCCAAAAGAACATGGTATGCATTCTCTAATGTTAAATGCAATCTACCTTTCTCATTTCTTAAATGTATCAATACTTCCCTTGTACAGCTCAGTCGGTAAAGAATTTGCCTGCAGTTCAGGGACTCAGATTCAATTCCTAGGTTGGGAAAATTCCCTGGAGAAGGAAATGGCAGCCCACTCCAGTATTCTTGCCTGGAGAATTCCATGAACAGAGGAGCCTAGCAGGTTACAGTCCATGGAGTTGCAAAAGTCATACACGAATGAGTGACTAGCACACAAATATAATTACGAAATTGAGGAGATTATAGTCTAGCATAGTGTTGAGAAGGTCTTAGGTTTGAGACACAGCACTGATATGAGCTGTGTGGCCTTCTGCTTCTGTAAAATAAAGAGAATTATATTACCTACTTCATAGGGTTGTTTTGATGGTAAAATGAGTGTAGCATGACATTGCAGATTTCATGAGATCAGTAGTGGTCGTGGTTTGCTCACAGTTGTGTCCCCATCATCTGCTGTGATGCCTGACATGTGATGGGCAATGAACACAAGTATTTTGAGATATAATATTGAATCACAGTGTTGTTTTGAAGGTTAGGTAATATATATGAGAAACTCTCTTGAGCTTTTATTTATTTACTTGATTACTTAATTGCCTTCTTTCCTAGGATGCTGGCTCCATGTGAACAAGAAAATTGCTTTCTTATTCCTTGCTATATTTCCAGTGTCTAGAACTTTGGCATCCAAATGTGGTTTTCCAGCCAGTGCATGGAACACCTGGATGTTTGTTGAAATGGTAGAATTATGGACCTAGATCCAGACCTGCTGAATTAGAATCTACATTTATTATCCACTGATACATCATGAGAAACATGATGAGTACATCATGAGAAACATGATGAGTACATCATGAGAAATGCGGGGCTGGAGGAAGCACAAGCTGGAATCAAGATTGCCAGGAAAAATATCAATAACCTCAGATATGCAGACGACACCACCCTTATGGCAGAAAGTGAAGAAGAACTAAAGAGCCTCTTGATGAAAGTGAAAGAGGAGAGTGAAAAAGTTGGTTTAAAAACCCAACATTCAGGAAACTAAGATCAAGGTATCCAGTCCCATCACTTCATGGTAAATATGGGGAAACATTGGCTGACTTAATTTTGGGGGGCTCAAAAAAACACTGCAGATGGAGATTGCAGCCTTGAAATTAAAAGATGCTTATTCCTTGGAAAGAAAGTTATGACCAACCTAGACAGCATATTAAAAAGGAGAGACATTACTTTGCCAACAAAGGTCCATATAGTCAAGGCTATGGTTACTCCAGTGGTCATGTGTGGATGTGAGAATTGGACTATATAGAAAGCTGAGTGCTGAAGAATTGATGATTTTGAACTCAGAAGATGAGATGGTTGGATGGCATCACTGACTTTATGGACATGAATTTGGGTAAACTCCGGGAGTTGGTAATGGACAGGGAGGCTTGGTGTGCTGCGGTTCATGGGATCGCAAAGAGTTGTTGATGCCATCCAGCCATCTCATCCTCTGTTGTCCCCTTCTCTTCCTGCCCTCAATCCTTCCCAGCATTAGGGTCTTTTCCAATGAGTCAACTCTTCCCATGAGATGGCCAAAGTATTGGAGTTTGAGCTTCAACATCAGTCCTTCCAATGAACACACAGGACTGATCTCCTTTAGGATGGACTGGTTGGATCTTCTTGCAGCCCAGAGGACTCTCAAGAGTCTTCTCAAACACCACAGTTCAAAACCATCAATTCTTTGGTGCTCAGCTTTCTTTATAGTCCAACTCTCACATCTGTACATGACTACTGGAAAAATCATAGCCTTTACTAGATGGACATTTGTTGGCAAAGTAATGTCTCTGCTTTTAAATATGCTATATAGGAACTTGATCGTAACTTTCCTTCCAAAGAATAAACGTCTTTTAATTTCATGGCTGCAGTCACCAGCTGCAATGATTTTGGAGCCCCCAAAATAAAGTCTGCCACTGTTTCCACTGTTTCCCCATCTATTTGCTATGAAGTGATGGGACCAGATGCCATAATCTTAGTTTTCTGAATGTTGAGCTTTAAGCCAACTTTTTCACTCTCCCCTTTCACTTTCATCAATAGGCTCTTTAGTTCCTCTTCTCTTTCTGCCAAGTGTGATGTCATCTGCATATCTGAGGTTATTGATATTTCTCCTGGTAATCTTGATTCCAGCTTGTGCTTCTTCCAGCCCAGCGTTTCTCATGATGTACTCTACATATAAGTTAAATAAGCCCAGTGACAATATACAGCCTTGACGCACTCCTTTTCCTATTTGGAACCAGTCTGTTGTTCCATGTCCAGTTCTAACTGTTGCTTCCTGACTTGCATACAGGTTTCTCAAGAGACAGGTCAGATGGTCTGGTGTTCCCATCTCTTTCAGAATTTTCCACAGTTTATTGTGATCCACACAGTCAAAGGCTTTGGCATAGTCATTAAAGCAGAAATAGATGTTTTTCTGGAACTCTCTTGCTTTTTTGATGATACAGATGTTAGCCATTTGATCTCTGGTTCATCTGCCTTTTCTAAAACCAGCTTGAACATCTGGAAGTTCACAGTTCACGTATTGCTGAAGCCTGGCTTGGAGAATTTTGAGCATCACTTTAGTAGCGTGTGAAATGAGTGTAATTGTGTGGTAGTTCGAGTATTCTGTGGCATTGCCTTTCTTTGGGATTTGAGTGAAAACTGACTTTTTCCAGTCCTGTGGCCATTGCTGCGTTTTCCAAATTTGCTGGCATATTGAGTGTAGCACTTTCACAGCATCATCTTTCAGGATTTGAAATAGTTCAAATGGAATTCCATCACTTCCACTAGCTTTGTTCCTAGTGATGCTTTCTAAAGCCCACTTGACTTTGCATTCCAGGATGTCTGGCTCTAGGTGAGTGATCATACATTGTGATTACCTGGGTCGTGAAGATCTTTTTTGTACAGTTCTTCTCTGTATTCTTGCCACCTCTTAATATCTTCTGCTTCAGTTAGGTCCATACCATTTCTGTCCTTTATTGTGCCCATTTTTGCATGAAATGTTCCCTTGGTATCTCTGATTTTCTTGAAGAGATCTCTAGTCTTTCCCATTATGTTGCTTTCCTCTATTTCTTTGCATTGATGGCTGAGGAAGACTTTCTTATCTCTCCTTGCTATTTTTTTGGAACTCTGAATTCAGATGGGAATATTTTTCCTTTTCTCCTTTGCGTTTCGCTTCTCTTCTTTTCACAGCTATTTGTAAGGCCTCCTCAAACAGCCATTTTGCTTTTTTGCATTCCTTTTCCATGGGGATGGTCTTAATCCCTGTCTCCTGTACAATGTCATGAACCTCCATCCATAGTTCATCAGGCACTCTATCAGATCTAGTCCCTTAAATCTATTTCTCACTTCCACTGTATATTTATAAGGGATTTGATTTAGGTCATACCTAAATTGTCTAGTGGTGTTCCCTACTTTCTTCAATTTGGATAAATGACTCTGAATTATATATTAGATTTAGCAGATTTAGCATATATAAAATTTACATTTAGCAGATTTAAATTTACTACATGTACACATAATGTTCTTAATAGCTTCAATGAGGTATAATTTACATACCCTAAAATTCACCCATTCAAAATATAAATCCAAGGGGAACACATGTATACCAATGGCAGATTCATGTCAGTGTATGGCAAAACCAACATGATAATGTAAAGAAAATAAATAAATAAATGAAAAATATATATATAAATCCAATGACTTTTAGTAAATTTACATAGTAATACAACCAGTCCTACAATCTGATTTCAGGAAATTTCCATGATTCCAAAAAAAGTGTTCCCATCTGCAGTCGTTCCCCATTTTCAAGCTCAATCCCCAAACCAACTATTATGATAATATTACTTTAATATCCACCCACCCATTTTCTATTTTAGATAGAGAATAACTAAAGGGAGAACAAATAAATCTCTTCCATTCACACTTCAGTAAATAAGAATGATTCTTGAATGAGTTTCACTGTGATTTAACTTGCCATTAACCACATCTAAATGGAATTGATAAACAACTAAGAATTCAAATGTGGTTCAAGACAGATGTTTACCACTGTCAGGGAATAAAACATTTTCAAATGTTTTTTTTTTCCTCCTAAACTTATTGAGCACACATTCACAAGCAAACATTATCAGTCTAACAAAAACAGAATCTGAAAGATTTTAGTTTTCTTTAATATGCTAATTACAAATGATTCTATCCAATCAGAGCCTGTCCTAGGCCAGTTTACAAGCTTTAACTTAGGTTGCTATTTGATGTTTTGCATTTCTTTAAAAATTTGTGTTTGCTGAGACTGAGCTTCTTTGGAAAAGTCTCTTTACTCATTTATGACCTCTACTGAATTCAGGTCCTTAAGTTCTTTCCCATGGACTTTGAGCAGGCCAATAAATTATCTCATTGACTCCAAATACTCTGTACTTATCTCCTATATTCTGTCCTCCCAACTCCAAGAGGAGGTATTTCAAGTCTTTCTGCTTAAAAAACTTACACGATTCAAAACTACCCACAAAATGAAGTCCAAACTCTCTCTCACACATTTAGTCCAGCCTGTTTTTCCTGTCTCATTGCTTGCCACCCTCACATTCCCATAGACCTATTAAGCATGCTACACTTCTCTCTATTCTCAAAACTTGCCATGCACATCATATATCCTCTTATCTTTGCTAAGGCTGTTCGCTCCATGTTAAATGTTATCCCTTTTTCTCCATTCTTAGGCATTGGAATCATATTATTTTGTTGTTGTTCAGTCACTAAGTCGTGTCTGACTCTGCAACCCCATATTTAGAGAACAGCAAATACTTCTGTAACCCATTTTTAAATATTCACTCCTTTACTCGATCAGAATTTCTTCTTTCCCTTGTATTAACTTATTAATGTATTTTAACTCAAATTTATTATATAGAATGGTGAACAGTATGCCATAGTTAATTATGTATTCCACCACATTTCACAGTATCTAGAATATAGTAGGAGCTTAATAAAGAATATATGAATTTATGGATGGTTGAGGAATCTTTGAAATCTTGCCTTTGAAGATTGCTGGGCCTGGACTAGTCATGACCTCTGAATGAGACATACACTTCCAACTTCTCAACTGAGAGTACTTTGTGCCTTTTTATGTATGTCCCTTTGGTACAAAAGTATCTTTTGAAACTTTTAAATTTCCTGTTTGAGATAAGGGAAAGCATTAACAAGATGGGAATTTTTTGTAGAATTGGTCCTAGATCCCTGGTTTATGATGGAAGTTAATATCCTGTTTCAACCATTTAAAATCACAGACTCGAAAGGGACTGAAGGATTATTTTTTTCAAGCCATTAATTTTCCAGATAAGGGAAATATTGTTCAGTGTCTTTATTTGTACAGTTTTCTTTTTCATCTTGCTTGGTTGAGATTTGGGTTTTGTTTTAATTCCTTTGTTCAATATTTCTCTGTTTAAATTTATTTTTAATTGAAGGATAACTGCTTCATAATATTGTATTGGTTTCTGCCATAACGCAATGTTTATCAGCTAAAAGCATACGTATCTCTTTATTAATAACTTAATTACATGCTCTGCCTGGAAATGTCCTTTCTCTGCACAGTATTTTGAAAGCAACAAAACTATTTCATAAAGAAGGATTGGTTTCCTGATGCAGAACTCACCACTCCAGTCCACTTGCAATAGAATGTTCCTTTCTGAACATTATTTGCCACTTGGTAGCCGTTAGGTACTGTGTGAATGCTGGAGTGGGTAGCCTTTCCCTTCTCCAGGAATGAAATTAATTATGTGGTATCAAATTAAAAGTTTGAAATTCACTTGTGTCTATTTCCCCCGCTCTATTTATCAATTTTGTATTTGGGAAATCATTTAAAAAAATGAAATTTCACTTATACCCCTCCCAATTGAGCAGTAATCTCAACCACTATTTAAGAAAGTACAATGCTTAAAAAGTATATTAAGAAAAAAAGGAGAAAAAAACTTTTCATGTCAATGTAAAATATGAATTATTATTGAGATTTTTTGAAGAAATAGAATCTATTATTTTAATGAAATATTTCTCTATAAGGCAAGAATTATAAATTGCAAATTGGAAGGAATGCATACAGAAATAAATACCTAAGAAAAAAGTACAGTTAAAGCTGGAGATTCTGTAAAGAGCATGGACAGTGAGGTTAGCAGTTCTCTTATATTGTCATGATGGCCTCAATTGTTCAAAGAGACCAAGACATAGACTGTATATATCTCCCTTGAAGTAAATACCACTAACAGTATTATGAAATATGTACTATATATTAAACACTTTATTTAAAATCTGACAGGTGAGTTAAACACTCCTGCAGATTTCCCTTGCCTTCCTTAGAAAGCTGTATTTCAGAAAAATTAGTGGGAAAGTAAATCTGCTTGTCTCACCTGACTTCTATTATAGCATCATTTTAGAATGGGCATACTTTCTAAATAATTTATTTAAAATATGTATGTGAGCGCTATGGGTTAAGTCACCTCAGTTGTGTCCGACTCTTTGCAGCCTTACTGACTGGAGCCCACCAGGCTCTTCCATCCATGGGATTCTTCAGGCCAGAATACTGGAGTGGGTTGCCATGCCCTCTTTTAGGGAACCTTCCTAATCTAGGGATCGAACTTGTGTCTCTTATGTCTCCTGCATTACCAAGTGGGTTCTTTACCACTAGAGCCACCTGAGAAGCCGTTCTTGGAAATGAAACAGAATTGAAGACTTCGTAATTGGGAGCTTAAAAAGGCAGAGGAGACTTCATAGAGAGTGCAGATTCTTGCTAAGGAGAAAGTGGTTGGTAGTTGTGGGATGGAGGAGGACATTCTTTCAGGGGCAAGGCTCAGAGGCCTGGGAGAACATTCATTGTGAGGAAAACTGCTGCTGCTGCTGCTAAGTCGCTTCAGTTGTGTCCGACTCTGTGCGACCCCATAAACGGCAGCCCACTAGGCTCCCCCGTCCCTGGGATTCTCCAGGCAAGAACGCTGGAGTGGGTTGCCATTTCCTTCTCCAATACATGAAAATGAAGTCACTCAGTTGTGTCCGACTCTTCCCGACCCCGTGGACTGCAGCCTACCAGGCTCCTCCATCCATGGGATTGTCCAGACTAGAGTACTGGAGTGGGGTGCCATTGCATTCTCTGGTGAGGAAAGCTACATGTACTCTAACATGGCCAGAATAAAGCTAATTCATCTTGGCCTAATTCCTGGTTTTTTCTCTATCTGTCCTCAGTTACCAAATGTGTCAGAAAATTGAATACCTGGAAAATTCTTCCTCATGAATGCTTTGTGACAACCTGAGTGTGAGACATATGTAATAGGCAAAGCAACTTGTGACTTCTAACCAGAAACTATGTTTTTCTAAGGTGATTTATTTAGACACAGTGAATAATAAATTATTTAGATACAACAAATAAAGTCAGTAGTCTTATACTTACATTTTCTATTAAGAAACAAAATCACTGACTCATTACCATACACTAATGAATTAATAAGCAGGCTTCCTGGCACCTCAGATGGTAGACTCTGCCTGCAATGTGAATACATACACACACACTTTACCTCGTTTCTCAGAGGAAAAAAAAGGCCTGTGATGTATGAACTATTATCTCCATTTTACCAACATGGAAACTAAAGTTCTGAGAGATTAAACAACACTGAGGTCAGACAGATAATTAGTACAGACCTAGGATTTGAACTCAGGAAATCTGAGTTAAAAGCTTAAAAGCCCACGTTTCCACCTTTCACATACTCCTTCGTCTAAGAACACATGACACCATGAGATTGATCAAAGGGAAACTCAAGGAGAATAAGTGATTTTAGTACACCATATACTAACAAACTGTATTAGTTTCATGTTGCTGCTGTAGCAAATTATATAGAACATAGTCAGGATTTTGGCAGTCTGATTCCTTTCTGGAGGCCCTGGGGAAGAATCCATTTTCTTGCCTTTTTCAGCTTCTAGAGGCCATCTGTGATCCTTGCCTTACTGATCACTTCTCTCATAATCTCTAACCTCTTGCTTCCATGGTAGCATCTTTTCCTCATGATGTAGACGCTCCTGCCTCCTCTTCTAAGTCTCCTTTGTTATGTTGGACCTGTTCTTATAATACAGGATAACGACTCCATCCCAAGATCCTTAATTGAATCGCATTTGCAAAGTACGCTTTGCTCTGTAAGTTAAAATATTCATAGATTCTGAGGTTTAGAATGTGAGCATCTTTGGGGAGGCCAAGTCACAAAGACTGATACAATCGAAGAAAAATTATTTGTGTAAGTTCTAGGTAAGGAAACCAGATTTGATCCCTGGATCAAGATTCCCCTGGAGAAGGGAATGGCAGTTCACCCCACTATTGTTGCCTGGAAAATTCCATGGACAAAGGAGCCTGGCAGGCTGCAATCCATGGTTTAGCAGAGTCAGACATGACTGGAGCAACTAACACTTTAGGTAAGGAAGAGTAAACAGGCATGAACTCTGACCTTAAGGGGCTCCAAGTCAAAAATGAATAAAAGCGGACAATGTACTACAGAATGAGTACTTAGTGGTAAGCCTGATCTAATGATGATACAGAGAAATCCACATAGCATTCTCCTGTGCTTGAAATGTTATCAGAACTCTATAAAGACTGTTGTCTGAAATTAATTTTCCATTGAGAAAACAGTAAACTTAAGGTTAACTTATTATTTTTATGACTTTTGTGAACTACCTAAAACATTAAGTATTACCTTAGAAGTTAAAATTTCTTTCAAGGATTTTTTTTTCCTATATATCCTGAAGTTAAAAGTTTTAATTATATTGAAAGTGACACATGTACCCCAGTATTCATTGGAGCACTGTGCTAGAATATGGAAGCAACCTATATGTTCATTGGCACATGAATGGACAAGGAAGTTATGGTACATATATGCATGAAATATCACTCAGCTATAAAAAGGAACACATTTGAGTCAGTTCTAAAGAGGTGGATGAACCTAGAGCCTATTATACAGAGTGAAGTAAGTCAGAAAGAGAACAGCAACTACTGTATATTAACATATATATATATATATATATATGAAATTTAGGAAGATGGTACTGACAATCCTTTATGCAGCGCAGTAAAGAAGAAACAGATGCTAAGAACAGACTTTTGGACTCAGTGGGAGAAAGAGAGGGTAGGACGATTTGAGAGAATACCATTGAAACTTATAATACATTACTATATGCAAAATATGTGTCTAGTGCTAGTTTGATGCATGAAGCAGGGCACTCAAAGCTGGTGCTCTGGGACAACCTAACAGGATAGAGTGGGGAGGATGGTGGAGGGGTGGCTCAGGATGGGGGGACACGTGTATACCTATGGCTGATTCATGTTGATGTATGGCAGAAACCGTTACAATATTGTGAAGTAATTATCCTCCAGTTAAAATAATTTTAAAAATTTAATTCTAAAAAAAGGAACAGAAATCCTTTCAGCACTTCCTAGACACATTCTGCTGCTGCTTCTAAGTTGCTTCAGTTGTGTCCGACTTTGTGCGTCCCCATAGACAGCAGCCCACCAGGCTCCTCTGTCCCTGGGATTCTCCAGGCAAGAATACTGGAGGGGGTTGCCATTGCCTTCTCCAATGCACGCATGCATGCTAAGTCGCTTCAGTCGTGTCCGACTCTGTGTGAACCAATGGACAGCAGCTCTCCAGGCTTCTCTGTCTACAGGATTCTCCAAGCAAGAATACTGGAGTGGGTTGTGATTTCCTTCTCCAGACACATTCTAGAAGACACTAAGACACTGGTTCATATGTATGTGACTAGCTAGTCGTTACTCTAAATGAAAAATTACCTACATGACAAATGGATTTTTTCCCTCAGAAATGAAATATATCCCAGTTATTGACCTAGGAACTTTTTTAAGTTTTATATTGCTTTTGCTTTCATGTAAATCATATCAAGCCACCACAATGTCAGAGTGCCCAAAAACAAAAGATTTGTGAAGGCCTGGATTTCAAAAATAATATTAGTCTATAAAAATAATTCTTTATACCATGAAACAAGGACTATCCTTTGACCAAGCTCCTGGAAATTCTCCCTCAACAAGATAAAAGCAATCCAAAAACTAACCAACAGAGTTTATTCTTTTTGCCCTCCAGGAATTTGGCAATAGGCTTTCACAATTTTTTCAAGCTCCTATTTGCTTTGGGGAGAAAAGACAATTAACCCTGAAGTAAGAAGCATTTCACTGTGGACTCTTCCTGCTGGGTTAACAAACAGCTAAGAAAGAGAGCTGCTTGGGAGTGTCTCACTCAGTGTCATTATCAATTAGTGACACCCATTCTCTTAGCAAAGCTTTGAGGAACTTAAAATTCAAGGGGGTTTGATAATTAGAGATGAAGTTTTCAGTTGCTTTTTTGTACACTTTTGTTAACCGGATTGTTAATTGATGAGATGCTGACTAGAAAGCCTCCCTGGGAAGTCCTGGTTTCACTCAGCATGGTAACTAGTCATGCCTTATGTGTGGCTCACTGCACGTCCTCTTTGCTTTAAGTGATTCCTCCCCCACTTCTCTTATGGTCCTACAAGCAGTGTCATATCTCAAGCTTGAAGTTGTAACATGTAAGTGTCTTTTAATTAAAGTACTATGTACCCATTTATCCTTGACTAACCTGCTTATTCATTCTCTTAAACAGCTTTGTTTTGTTTTTTTAATAACTCTCAGACAAGGTAATAAGACATGATGCTTATGATTTAAAATTTCAAAATTCTGTTGTATTAGAATTTTTTAAAACATATTCAGGAATGAATGCAAATTTTCAAAGTGCATGAAAGGCAGATATTGAATTAATAGTTTTTCCTTCACTTTACCTAAGGGTTTAGGGGAAGACAGTAATAAGAATGCTTTTTAAAATATCTTTCTTTAGGCTGGGAATTTTACCAACTTGATTAGAGGGTGAGCTAAGAGGTCAAAATTACCAGTGTGATTCTTATAAAGCTTAGTTACTGCTTGTTCCATGGCTATCAACAGTCACTGTCAAAATGTGTGTCCTTGCTCATAAAAGTACCTGGCAGGTGTCTATGAGTGTCCTTGTTTAATATCAGCACAAGGAAAGGAAAACAAAATACTACCAATCATCACCACAACAAAAAGACCAAGAGAGATCTGAACTAGAAACTAGGACATTCACAAGTGTATGGGGGGACCAGAGAAAAGGGACTGAAGATGGAACCTCGGGAAAACATGCATTTTCTCTGAAACACATGATGATAATGTTCTGTCGGTTTTTGTTTGGGTTGATCTTTTAATACAGTATATTTTACTTTGCATAGCCTAGTGTGCATTAAAAAATCTCATGGGATTTAATCCTGTTCCTCATGGCAGACCTCAGACCACCTATATCCTTTATAATCTCTCAGTGCCCTAGCATGGTTAGACACACACTAATTGAATTTATGTATACTGAGTTACAGTTAGTAGATGGCCACATAAAAGATGATGGCAATAAGTGGAGAGGGCTTCTTTGGTGGCTCAGCTGGTAAAGATCCTATCTGTAATGCGGGAGACCTGGGTTTGATCCCTGGGTTGGGAAGATCCCCTGGAGAAGGGAAAGGCTACCTACTTTCCACCATAGTTTGGCCCCAGGTGAATACCAGGGAGGGAACACAGCCCCACCCACCCATTTCTTTAATCCACAGAAAACTGGATTAAAGATTTACAGAGCATAGCCCTGCCCATCAGAACAAGACCCAGTTTCCCCTCAGTCAATCTCTCCCCTCAGAAAGCTTCAAAAAGCCTCTTATCCTTCTCCATCACAGGGCAGACAGACTGAAAACCACAATCACAGGAAGCTAACCAATCTAATCACATGGACCACAGCCTGTCTAACTCAATTAAACTATGAGCCATGCAGTGTAGGGTCACCCAAGACGGACGGGTCATGGTGGAGAGGTCTGACAGAATGTGGTACACTGGAGAAGGGAATGGCAAACCACTTCAGTATTCTTGTGTTGAGAACCCCATGAACAGCATGAAAAAGCCAAAAGATAGAACTGAAAGATAGACTCCCCAGGTTTGTAGGTGCCCAATATGCTACTGGAGATCAGTGGAGGAATAACTCCAGAAGGAATGAAGAGACAGAGCCAAAGCAAAAATAACACCCAGTTGTGGATGTGACTAGTGATGGAAGTCAAGTCCAATGCTGTAAAGAGCAATATTGCATAGGAACTTGGAATGTTAGGTCCATGAATTAAGGCAAATTGGAAGTGGTCAAACAGGAGACAGCAAGAGTGAGCATCAACATTTTAGGAATCAGTGAACTAAAAGGGACTGGAATGGGTGAATTTAACTCGTATGATCATTATATCTACTACTGTGGGCAAGAATTTCTTAGAAGAAATGGAGTAACCATCACAGTCAACAAAAGAGTCTGAAATGAAGTACTTGGATGCAATCTCAAAAACAACAGAATGACCTGTTTGTTTCCAAGGCAAACCATTCAATATCACAGTAATCCAAGTCTATGCCCTGACCAGTAATGCTGAAGAAGTTGAAGTTGAATGGTACTATGAAGACCTGCAAGACCTTCTGGAACTAATACACAAAAAAGGTGTCCTTTTCATTATAGGGGACTGGCATGCAAAAGTAGGAAGTCAAGAGATACCTGGAGTAACAGGCAAATTTGGCTTAGGAATACAGAATGAAGCAGGGCAAAGGCTAATAGAATTTTGCCAAGAGAATGCACTGGTCATAGCAAACACCCTCTTCCAACAACACAAGAGAAGACTCTACACATGGACGTCACTAGATGGTCAATATTGAAATCAGATTGATTGTATTTTTGGCAGCCAAAGATGGAGATGCTCTATACAGTCAACAAAGCAAGACCAGGAGCTGACTGTGGCTCAGACCATGAACTGCTTATTGCTAAATTCAGACTAAATTGAAGAAAGTAGGAAACACCACTAGACCATTCAGGCATGACCTAAATCAAATCGCTTACAATTACACAGTCGAAGTGACAAATAGATTCAAGGAATTAGATCTGATAGACTGCCTGATAAACTATGGACAGTAGTTTGTGACATTGTACAGGAGGCAGGGATCAAGACCATCCCCATGGAAAAGAAATACAAAAAGGCAAAATGATTGAGGAGGCCTTACAAATAGCTGTGAAAAGAAGGGAAGTGAAAGGCAAAGGGAAAAAGGAAAGATATACCCATTTGAATGCAGAGTTTCAGAGAATAGCAGGGAGAGATAAGAAAGCCTTCTTCAGGGATCAATGCAAGGAAATACAGGACAACAACAGAATGAGAAGGACTAGAGATCTCTTCAAGAAAATCAGAGATACCAAGGGAACATTCCATGCAAAAATGGGCACAATAAAGGGCAGAAATGGTATGAACCTAACAGAAGCAGAAGATATTAAGAAGAGGTGGCAAGAATATACAGAAGAACTGTACAAAAAAGATCTTCATGATCCAGAAAATCATGAAGGTGTGAAAACTCACCTAGATCCAGACATTCTGGAATGCGAAGTCAAGTGGGCCTTAGGAAGCATCACTATGGCCAAAGCTAGTGGAGGTGATGGAATTTCAGTTGAACTAATTCAAATCCTAAAAGTTGATGCTGTGAAAGTGCTGCAGTCAATATGCCAGCACAGATGGAAGACTCAGCAGTGGCCGCAGGACTGGAAAAGGTCAGTTTTCATTCCCATCCCAAAGAAAGGAAATGCCAAAAATGTTCAAACTAGCACACAATTGCACTCATCTTGCATGCTAGTAAAGTAATGCTTAAAATTCTCCAAGCTAGGCTTCAACAGTATGTGAACCGTGAACTTCCAGATGTTTAAGCTGGTTTTAGAAAAGGCAGAGGAACCAGAGATCAAATTGCCAACATCCAATGGATCATCGAAAAAGCAAGTGAGTTCCAGAAAAACATCTACTTCTGCTTTATTGACTATGTCAAAGCCTTTGACTGTGTGGATCACAACAAACTATGGAAAATACTTAAAGAGATGGGAATACCAGACCACCTGACCTGCCTCTTGAGAAATCCATATGCAGATCAGGAAGCAACAGTTAGAACTGGACATGTAACAACAGACTGTTACCAAACAGGGAAAAGAGTACCTCAAGGCTGTATATTGTCACCCTGCTTATTTAACTTATATGTAGAGTACATCATGAGAAACACTGGGCTGGAGGAAGCACAAGCTGGAATCAAGATTGCTGGGAGAAATATCAATAACCTCAGATACGCAGACGACACTGCCCTTATGGCAGAAAGATGAACTGAAGAGCCTCTTGATGAAAGTGAAAGAGGAGACTGAAAAAGTTGGCTTAAAACCCAACATTCAGAAAACTAAGATCATGGTATCTGATCCCATCACTTTATGGCAAATTATATGGGAAAACAATGGAAACAGTGAGAGAATTTATTTTTTTGAACTCCAGAATCACTGCAGATGCTAACTACAGCCATGAAATTCAAAGACATTCGCTCCTTGGAAGGAAAGTCATGACCAATCTAGACAGCATATTAAAAAGCAGAGACATTACTTTGCCAACAAAGGTCCGTCTAGTCAAGGCTATGGTTATTCCAGTGGTCATGTATGGATGTGAGAATTGGACTATATAGAAAGCTGAGTGCCGAAGGATTCATGCTTTTGAACTGTGGTGTTGGAGAAGACTCTTGAGAATGCCTTGGACTGCAAGGAGATCCAACCTTTCCATCCTAAAGGAGATCAGTCGTGAATATTCATTGGAAGGGCTGATGCTAAAGCTGAAACTCCAGTACCTTGGCCACCTGATTGGACGAACTGACTCATTAGAAAAGAACCCGAAGCTGGGGAAGATTGAGGGCGGGAGGAGAAGGGGATGACAGAGGATGAGATGTTGGATGGCATCACCAACTCAATGTACTTGAGTTTGTGTAAACTCCCGGAATTGGTGATGGACAGGGAAGCATGGTGTGCTGCAGCCCATGAGGTTGCAAAGAGCTGGATATTATTGAGCTACTGAACTGAACTGAAAAAGTGGAGAAAAGCCATGTGAAGGAGCAAATGTAAAGTGTAGTCCTGCCTGGCCCCTGAAAATTCATCTACTTAACAAATTGGCTTTCAAAATATAGATTCTTCAATCTGAAATGTTTGGATCCCTTTTCTTTTTTTTTTTGCTTGCTGGTTATACCCCTTCAAGCAGCCTGGTATCCTCCCAGTTATGTTATGCCTTGCTTGGTCTCTGTTTTCCAAATTCTAGTGTCTTATCTTAGGAGCTGCATCTTCTCATAAATGACCTTGGGGATAATAATTCATTTCCTTTTCCCTTCTTGTTGGGCTTAGATACTGACACCTACCCATAGGAATGGGCTTACCATGTAGTGCTAGTGGTAAAGAATCTGCCTGCCAATGCAGGATACTTAAGAGACACAGGTTTGATCACTGGTTCTAGAAGATCTGAAGGAGATGGCAACCCACTCTAGTATTCTTGCCTTGAGAATCCCCATGGACAGAGGAGCCTGGTGGACTATAGTCCATAGGCTCACAAAGAGTCAGACATGCGTGCACACCCTTAGGAATTTTCCCTTTCCATAGACCACACCTGGGTGCCATACTGAGAGACAGTCTACAGTAAGTAAACTTTCATGTAGTTTCAAACATACATTAGCAGAGAAGTCTTTCCTTAGTGATTACAGTTGTTTTAGAAAATCTTACCTGGGCAAAGGAAAAATGAAATAGAGAAGCTTAATGGACCAGGGGATCCAAAAAGATTCAGAACACTTGATATTGACTTGAAGGACAGGCCTGGTGTGACCACATGTTCTGCATAGATAGGAACATCTTTAGGATGACGTGTGCAAGTGGAGGGAGAAAGAAGTACCCCAACACATAGCCAGTACAGATGAGGAGGTTCTGCATACATTAGGATCTGCTTTACAAGTGGCTCGCAGCTGATTCTCTGATGCTCAAGTTTAGATTATTGTCAGACTGGGTAGAATGTCTGGCAGGGTATTTAAAGTCTAACAATGGCATGGTACTGAAATCCTTACACGATCATACATTTTGGTATACAAAGTTCAAAACAAAGTTCAGCCCTTGGCCTTAGACAAATTGCCTCTCAAATCCCCATTCCTCCAGAACACACGCAAAAGAGCCCTTCACAATTCTAGGAACCAGAGACCAATCTGTTCTCTTTGGTTTTAACTGTGTTATAGACTAAAGCATAACTCACTCCATTAAAGAACTCACAAAATTCACTATGTGAAGTGAAGTGAAAGTTGCTCAGTCATGTCCAACTCTTTGCCACCCCATGGATTATACAGTACATGGAATTTTCCAGGTGAGAATACTGGAGTGGGTAGCCTTTCCCTTCTCCATCACATCTTCCTGACCTAGGAATCGAACCAGGGTCTCCTGCAATGCAGATGTATTCTTTATCAACTGATCCATCAGAGAAACCCATTTTCAGGATTTTTAATCTAGATTAGGAAAAAGGGAGTATTATGGATAGCAGAGTTTGGGTGCACACTCTTTTTCCATATTGGAATTTTTGTGTTAGTTCTGTGAGAAGTTGAACTTACTTGATTTTAATTTTTAAATTTTCTTAAACATGGGGTGTCATTTTTCTCTACTTGTTTTCACCCACTCCATGAACTTTCGGTGACACAGTTCCTATATGGAAAGAGTAGTGTTTGTTTTTCTTGTTAAACTTCTTAATGCTATAATGGTCTTGATGTAAAAGAGAAAAGCCTTGTCATTTGTTATTTTCTACTCCTTTTCCCCCTCTCCTTTTGAGTGCTGTGTTTATTTTAAGGACAAGGACAAAAATCCCCAAAATGGAAAGCATATGCATAGAAGCAGCCCTTTGAAGTATCCTTCTTCCTAGAAGCCCAAAGTCCAAGAAAGTGAAAAGAAGGAGGAATAGCACATAAACGGAGGAAAACCACAAACTTAACAGGCATATTGTAGGATTATATGGAGAAGGATTCTCAGACCTGCCACCTCAAGTCACCTTCTCTTCACATTTGAAGAAGTTTTCTCTAACATGCAGCTGTTTCTTGAAACTGCAATGTAGCGCTGAGAACTCACACAGTCTTGGGCCCTGCCCACTTCTATGACTTAAGAACACTTGTTAATCATCTGTGGAGTGCTCATCTTCTGAAAGTTTTTCCAGGACCCAGTTGTCCCACTGCCCACTGTACTTTGGACAGATGTGTTAGTGAAGGCAGATTAACCTCAGAGCTAATGGGGGCCTGAGCTTCAGGCCCTCTCATCTGTACACATGCCTCTTAGTGTCCTCAGAATTGTTGTAGAGAGTTCTGTGTGGGAAGGGATGCCAGTTGCATTTCCGAAGCAGCCTTATGTGAGCAAAGTATTGTAAATTACCAAAGATACAATCCTGCAAGGGTCCCATAACTTATTTTTACCTCTTGTTTTAAATAATCACATTTGTACTTGGTTGTGCATTTATAATCTTTAATTCTTTTTCTAAGGGGATTCCCAAATAGTATAAGCTTCAGCCATTCCAAAATCTGGAGCCCTCCTGATTGTTCTACTGGAAATTGAAGAAACTTGACCTAAGCTTGTTTGGAAGGGATACCCAGATTGTTTCCAGGAACAACAATGGACACCAGCTCCTGGTGTATTCTGGATGAAAGCTTGGGAGCCATTTCAACAACTTTTGCCTTGGCTTTATTATTCATATAATGGGAAAATAACTGTAGTCTCCCATTCACAAACTTCCAGATCCAAAAGAGAGGAAACCTTGGTTGGGTCAATCCTAGAATAGGCCTCTGATGGACTCCTCTTGAGACTGATGTGTCCAGAGATTTAATTTCTGTGACAGGAAGCCCCCAGCAGAGCCAATAGAAAGGGTAGCGGAGATAATGGATGTGGAGAGACAGTGTGATGTCATCTATACAAGCAAGTAAAACATGTTGGGAAGATATTTACTAAATAATTTCGACTTTAATTGAGTTTCTGTACATGTATGTCTTGTCCATAAAAATACAGATTTTGTAAAAGGGATAACATTTTTCATTTATCTCATAATCCTCAGTATCTTCTATAATGTTTTGACCAGAGTGGTCTGGCTAAATTAATAAATCAGGAAATGAAGAGAAAAAGATCAATGTAGCATCCTCCTGTAATAGAATATAGCCATTATATTGTTAACAGAGCCTGAATTTTATTCTAGAAATCAGATACCAAGCAATATTCATATTCCCTTAGTGTGATTTTTCCAATACATGGGAAATATGTCTTGGAAATATGTAAATGGTCTTTCCAATGTGTCAGAAATATTTTATTTTAATATATGACCAGTATGCAAATTATTTTTTTAATTTTATTAATTTCCTCACAGGATTCTAAGAAACACTATGATTCCAAATAAAATGCCTAAACCTTTAGTAGTCATCATTATGCTAATACATAGTCAAGAGTGCACACAGAATATTATTTTACTTAATAGCTGTAATGGCTACCCAGTGTTTTTCAGTTATGTTTAGCATCGAATCATCCCTAGGGATGCATTATGCTCAGATCCTATGCAGTCTTAGGTGGGGAATAATGTGGCCATTACATTCTTTTTTTATTTTTTTTCTGCAATTGCCCACAGGCAGTTTTTATTAGCTAATCATATTACTGATGAATTAACCTCTTAATTATCCTTCTTGTAACTGCAATGTTTTCAAATATTTATTAATATTACAGTTAAAGATTCCTGAATGTGTGTGTGTGTGTGTGTGTGTGTGTGTGTGTGTGTGTGAATCACTTAGCTGTGTCCGCCGCTTTGCAACCCTCTGGCCTGGAGCCTACCAAGCCCCTCTGTCCATGGGATTTTCCAGGCAAGAATACAGGAGTGCATCACCATACACCTCTCCAGGGGATCTTCCCAACTAGGGATCGAACCTGGGTCTCCCACATTGCAGGCAGATTTTACCATCTGAGCCACCAAGGAAGTCCAGGGAAAGACTCCTGAGTGTAGTGTCTTGGAAATTACACATGCCTAAGATTCAGCAATAATAATTTGACAAATTCTTAAAAGTATTATTTTAATCAAGTTTTACCATTGTTTCCTGACTCTTAAAGGGATTTTTATTGTATAAAATCTCCAAGAAATCCACTCAAGTTGCAGGTGTCTCTTGGCCCAAATATGTACCTCATTCAGTTCCAACATTTCAAAGAATTAACCATGTTTATAGACAACCATTATTTCATTATTGTTGTATTTTCCATAGTAGAATATAATTATTTTTAACTTGAGAAGAGGAAAAAGTACTTACAACCATTTTTCTTCTCTATTTTAACAATTGCATTAAGAGTAGTATTGTACAGTGAAAGAATGATTACAAATATATTGTTAACAACTAACATTTATTAAGCAATGTTTCCTGTATGTCTTGGCTTAGTCTCCCTAGGAAACAAACCCTGAGAGATTTCTATGTAATTTGTGGGGAAGGGGAGCACTGCTCTCAGGAGCAGTGCCTGTAAAGGATAGAAGGAAGCTGAACTGAGCAAAGGGAGAAGTTAAACTATGATGTCGTTGAAACAGAGACTTCATCTGATCCCACAAGAAGTTCTGGAACTGGAATTTCTTTCTTGAGGGCCCTGGTCGGCATGTTTCAACCAGACTGTCCAAAGAGCAAGGGGCATAATCTTGGGCAGGACAGCACTCTTCCGCTGACAGTTTATAGAAGGGTGCAGCTGAGGGTCGTCAACAGCCACCACTGCCAGCACCTAGAGGTGTGGAGCACACTTCTTACCCACTGTAACGACGTATTGTCTTACATATTATCATACGTCGTCAGTGTTATGTGCAAACTGTTTGCCAGTAGGCTCAGAATAGGGAGCAGACAAGGGCAGCCTTGATTCACTGTCTTTGTCACTTTCCATGGTGTCAATACTCCCACCCATGGCCAATTTCAAGTTAACATCTTAGTGAACAGAGTTAAGAAGTGGGCACAATCAGCCCACAGTCAGCTCCTAGAAATATGAACAGGCTCCAGAACATCTCTTAATCATCAATTCTTTGATAAAAAATAGTATTAATTTCATTTGTGAAATGGGAGAGAAGAAACACATTACTCAACAGATTAGTAGTAGTAATACTGAAGGATATGGCATTATAGGGTTACTTTCACTTCCTCTCTACCATCTGATTTTAGAATGACAATATGTTATCCAAAAAAGTAAAATATATTATGAAAGGGAAAAAAGAAACACATTGCTTAATTCTTCTATGTATTCAACTTGCAGATTTCCTTGCAAAATACTAACAGTAGAGCTTTCCGCACAGTTGCATTTAAACATGCCTATCTATACATATTCAGTTTTTTACATATATGTATTTGAGTAAAACTATGTTTTAAGACTTTTTCAAAATTTTCCAAAAAATAATAACTAAATACTGATTTGGTGAGTTACTATTGTGGTTTCTTTTAGGTTAAGTAAAAAGTTTAAATTAGACTGAGAGCTAAGGAAACTCTAAATATAAAATTTACATTATAAAGTCCAGGCCTTTTTGTATTCCAAGTGTGATATATAGAGATTTCTGAATATTTGAGACTAAAGGCAAAGTAACAAATGCAGGTGATTGTATATTAAATCTTTTGTAAGAAGCTACTGGAGACATCTGGAAAAGGGAATCAAGATTTTCAGTCTGGCTGAGAAAACAAGATTAGTATCAGCTGTGTTTGGAATTTAACTATAATAAGTTTAATGGATCCTAGAAACATGTTCATTCTTTTGTATGGCATTATTTTTAAGAAGCTAAAATGAGTTTTTAGGGTGATGAATACTCTTATGATACTATAATGATAGATGTAGTTATACATTTGTCTAAGCTCACAAAATGTACAACTGGAAGAGTGACCCTAAACATGAAACTATGGATGTTGGGTGATAATGATGTGCTAATGTGGGTTCATCAGTTGTAGTAAACGTACTGCTCTGGTCATGGACGCTGATGATGGAGGAGTCACGCGTGTGGGGGGTGGGTAGGGAACATGTGGGGAATCTTTTTACCTTCCTCTCATTTTTTCTGTAAATCTAAAAGTGTTCTATTCTAAATAAAATCTTTAAAGAAATCAAAGCAAAGGTTATGTTTTATGAACATTGTGGAGCAACTACAATGTAGTATAAAGAGCCTGCATTGTGTAGAAGGAGAGATTTGGGTTGGAGTTATACCTGCATGTCCTTGGGCAAACGTTCAGTTTCTCTGATCCCCAGTTTTCTCATCTGTATAAGAGAACGTATCAATAATACCTCTCTTGTAGGTTGTTGACAAATTTAAATGGGACATCTGATTACTCACGGTACAAGGGCATAATAAATTATAGCTGATGTAATTAATGTCAGAAGCTGAGCATTTGGAACTGAGTTATCAACAGGCAAAAACAATTGTTTGATGCTTTTTGGAGTTTTCCTTAAAAGTTAGAATAAATTATTTTCATTTGTGAGTAGAAGATATCAATAAACTCAAGGAGTATGTATGTACTTGCTCCCTATAGATAACTCTGAAAGAATGAATTCTAATAGGTATTTAACGTGAAACTCATTAAAATTCTAATCAGAGGCCCACAAATGGAACACAAACAATGAATGGAAGCCAGTACAAATAAGAAATGTCCCAGAAAAAAAAAATAAGATGACTGAGATAAAATATATGACTTACCATGCTTATGAACAACATGTAAGAAAGCTATTTTAATTGGTATCACAGCAGTTAATTATAATGAAATGACAAGCTTAACCATTTCTCACTTGCTTTCCTGAAACTAACCTCCTACCTATCTAAAGTAATCCACACGCAATATTGTGTTTCTTGTGAAACTCTGAGCTGCAGATAGACTCCATTCACTGGTAGAACTCATTAAGCAAACAATTCAAAGAGCGGCTTTGCTTTTGTACCAGGCCTCGTATTGACAGATGCTAACCTTACCAGCAAGACTCCTCTTTTTATACTTGGGATGGGGAAAGAGGTTTTCTTTCCTTTTGTAGCTGAGAGGAGAACTGCAGAGACGCCGAAGTCTCATTTGTCTTACTCTTTAACATGGCTTTTAGATACTTGTAAGTAGTACAGAAGAAGTAAACTTTACTATCTTTTTCTTTTCTTTCCAGTTTTACTTTGTTTTAACTTGTATCTTAGTCATATTTTATGTCCTCACAAAGGCTGTGGGCCATTTTCAATAAGCTTGGAGAGAAATGTTACTTAACTTTTGTATATTGGCATGTTTTCATGCAAAGTGTGACTAATACTGTTTCCATTGTTATTTGACAAAAGAATAAAAGAGAATTTTTCATTCACAATGAAAAAATGCTGACAGCTACTAGATAAGTAAAGGATATACCCTTTACCTTTTTGCTTTCTGAGATTCTTTATATGTAATAGAAAAATTTTAAAAGTTGGTATCCGTAATATCTAGTATCATGTGGTCCCTGTCAAAATAAAATAAAATATTGTCTTGCTATTTTTGTAAGAATCAATAATATAAAAGTGTCAGAATTTATGAATATCTTTAGAAAAATTCCAACTGGAAGACATATTCTGATGGAATTTAAAGAATTAAACATCCAAGGATTATTTTTTTACACATGTTCTAATTTATGTATTAATCAACAAATACAAGTGTTAGAAGAAATAGTTATGAATATATGTAATTTGCATATGAGATCATTTCTTTTAATGATTAGTGCTGTGGGGACTTGGTACATATCTATTTGCTTTTTACATTGATGGGCATGTTTTCAGAACAAAAAGTATTTGAACAATAAAAACTTTTACTTTTAATTTTTTGAACTACTTTTGTGTTCTTATGTAGGAGAAAGAAATTTCTAAACCAAATATCTAGTGATTCTTTCTCCACAGACCATATATAAATGATTTCTAAGTAACAGATTGATAACAAAAGTTTGGGGGCAATTCCCAATTCCTCCAGGATTGACAAGAAGAGTATTATATAACTGAAAGGGTGTGAAACCTGAGGCTGTTCTTCTCCACCTGGTTGGGAATTATATAAATCTTTAACAACATAGTCTACCAAGTTTAGGAATGGAAAAGTCAGTTAAATAAAGGAAACAGTAAAGACTCACGGCAAACCTGTGATGTTTGCTTGAGTACTAGCAATCATAGTTTTAAATCTTGGTGACTCCTTCTCAGAATAAAATCATGGCATCTTTTTTAAAGAACCCATGGGCTATTTCATTTATAGTTCATG